>VZUA01088782.1:0-12086 GCA_013401035.1 Horornis vulcanius
AAAGTTTCATTCAAATAGAGCTGGAAAAATAAAATTACTAGGAACTGAAAAGGATCAAAACAGACAGAAATTTGAAAAAATACTGATACAAAGTATAAAAGTTAGTTAAGTTTCTTGCTGCATCTGTCACTGTCTCCTTTGCCAGCCCTTCAGCCATACACTCCACAAAGCAGTAAGCCCAAATAATTTAGATATGCTAAGCAAAGCTATTCTGAATATGGCTTCTAGCCTAGTAAGTCAGAGCCTTATCCAGTTCCCATGAAAAACATCAGGAAAGTTTCCTTCAGCACTTATAGCCATAAGGTTGGATTGCAAAACAACCATATAACTTTTGACCAAAAAGTGAGGTTTTTCTAAAGCACTGATAAAATATTCATGCAGGAGAATGTGGAAACTCTGACTGGAACAGTCACATTGCTAAATATGTTTCAAGTGAGTATAATCATTTTTGAAACCACACTCATTCTCACTAGTGATGTGTGCTCTAAGGGGAAAATACAAAACAAACCTTTTTTTAAAAAAGGAAAAAAGCATTTATAATTTCTTTACTGGGATGTGCAGGAGGACTCCCCCTCTGCTGCTGGGTAAACCAGTTTCTGCTCAATAAGCAGTAAAAAACATCCTAATTTTTAAAAAGCATTTGTTAGGCAAAACAGGGCTTTTTTATGATGCTTTCTTTGGTTTTCTTTTTTGCAGTTGGAGTCTTTCTGTTGATGCCAGCTGCTTTAGTTGTAGGTATTTTCTGGGAGGTGGTGTCTGTCAGTCCCACGTGGGGTGTCCCCTTGGCTATCTCTCATAGCCGCCCTTCTATAAATCACAGCATATTAAAAAAAGGGGGATAATGCTGACATGTGAACTAATCCCCACATCAAAGAGAGCAATTCTCCCTCCTCCAAACACCCACCCCCCTCTTTTGCTGGGAAAAGTCTAACGCCTAGAAGGTGATTTACACAAAACTTCATCCTAGTTGTTAGGAAACTTGCAGTGCTGCTTACTTGCCAACTGCAGGAGAAACCTGGGAATCAGGGTAACCACAATAGCTAGCCTGCGGCTTCCCGCATTTGGCAATTCAGGAGAGAAAAAAAAATTGGCTTGTTTCAACAAACTTGTGTATATGTTGATTGCATGGCAGAATAGGCATGCATATAGACAGATGTAAACGTGACTAGTAGTGTGGGTCTGTCTGGGCCCATCTGGGTCTGCATGGGCGCATCTACATCTGCATGTGCTTACAAGCACTTGTAACAGGCACAGAACTGCCTGGCCTGGCACATGCAAGACACACTGAAGCACACAGAAGTACCTCTCTCTCATTTTTCTCTGCTAGGAGAAAAGGGGGACAATGGGGAATATACATTACAAACATAAGCCCATATGGGCATCCAGTGGCCTAGACATGGAGAGGGCTATCTTAAGCTATTCATTCCAGCTGTAGGCCTGCCTTTGAGCTAACAGTTCAAATGCTGGGAATAGATGAATAAGGAGAATGCTCTGTCTGAGACAGGATTAAAGCATACACTCGCTGCTGCCCTTGCCTTTGCAAATGCTTCCTGTGCACTGACTAAGCACACAAGATACTTCCAAATAATTGTCTTGTCTTTGGAATTCAGCTGAAAGGAAGAAAAAATGCCCCTGTCTGGCTAGGTAACACTCTGTTCCCAACTTAATGCTTAGCCTGTGCTGGGCACACGTCCTTCAGGCATACCAACAAAGCTTATGTTGCAAGGAAAAGACTACATTGATGGTTCTGGGTTCATAATCAATAAGCAAAAATATCCCATGTGAAATTAGCTGTAGTAAAGTGCATTTCTATGAGCATATGTATGCATATGAACTAGATACTTCCACCAGTATCAAAGCTTCTGGTTGATTATTTCAGCTTACTTGCTGCTTTCTCCTGCCACCCACACGGGCAGGCAGGGATGCCCTGGGGCCAGCAGGGCCCTCCCCTCCCAGGTCATCCCTTGCCCCAGGCCAGAGGGCCATGAATGTCTCTCCCGATAAGTCATAGTCACTGCCTAAAGAGGCACACGAAGTTTGCTCCCAGTGCTAAAGAGTGAACTGGAGTGGGGAACCACTGGATTAAAAAAAATGCATCCTTTTTGTAATCCTTGGTTGGTTGTGGTCCAGCTGCACTCACTGATGCACCTCGGTGTGATTGCACAAGAGCTGAGGGGGGGAAGCAAGTAGCCAAGAGCAGTGAGACACTCAGGCAGCTCCTATGTCTGTGGCATGTGCTGGCTTAAAACATTAATGAAAACACAGCCAGAGGGAGAGCATCAGTTATGCCAAGAGACCCACATGTCCCACTCCACGGACAGGAAGGGCATGGCACATGTGTGGGGGGGTAGGCAGAGACCACAAGTTTTGTTGTTCCAGTGCTCCCTCCACGTAGGTGTGCAGCTCGGCATGTGTCTGTGCCTGTCCCCTGCCCTGTGTCAAGTGGATAGGATGTGAAAGAAACCCCAGCCCGGCTGAGCCCTCACCTCCAGTGTATGGAAAAACAAACACAGCCATTCTCTTGTTTGTTGATTTAGTTCAGAGCGCTCCTTCCATTACAAAACCATTTCCCTGCAGGCGATGGGCTAAAACCTATTTGCTTATTACTCTGCAAAAGAAAATGATGGGTGCAATTTTCAAGCACCTCTTCTGTTGATAGACACAGAGATTGAAAGGACAGAGCCCTCCCAGCTACCTCTCAGCTGTGTTTTCTTGTTGGGTATAACTTTTCATGTTTTCTAGCTCAGAAACAAATGCCGCATGTATCTTTCTCCTCTTCTTGAAATACACATCTCTCTATGGGAAAGCTTTGTGCTTGGAAAGTGAACCATGGTGTTTACATAGTGATGGCTGTGACTACTGAAAGCTGCATCCAGAGCTGCAATTCGCAGGGCAGAACATACCCCACACACCCCACTGCACCATCTGTAATGAGTCAAAACCCCAGATGTGAACACTTGTGAACCGGGGAGAGGTTTCCTCCTGCTGCTCAGGCTGGTGGCTGCTCCAGCTCCCATTTAGGGTGGTGTAAATGCCAAGCCAGCTCTTGGAACTGGCACAGCTAAGTGGGGCTCTGGGTGTGAGATACATGCTCGTTCAAGGCAAACACACAGGAAACACATCACAAGTCTCCTCTAGCCTGTTTTTATTGATGAGATGCACCCGTCGGCAGTTCCTGGTGCTGACTGGGACAAGTCTGGATAAAAACTGCAAGAGGAGCACCGAAGTTTATCCAGAGCTGGCAGAGTTTTGGTGCTTGGCTGAATTAGCTGTTTCTACTGGGTCCAGAGCTCTTTGTGCCAACACTACCACCTCCCCGCATCCTCCACCCCCAAAATAATCAAACTAGTCTCAACACCTTTTTTTTTGTCAGGTTAAATCACTTTTCTGCCAGCTGGTCTTTTAGGTGGCAATTCTTCTGACTGGCCTTTTAGGTGGCTGGCACTTTACACTCCTCACAAATCCAAGCCAACTGCATTAAAAAGTGAATTTACATTGCAGGGCTGTGGGGGAAGGGTACCCCAGGCAATGTCAAAGAAAAAGCGGATCAAAAAGAGCTGCTAGTATTGGATACGTGGGCTTTCTTTTCAGCTGCTTTAGGACACGTCCTTTCAGCACAAGAAAAGCTCAAAAGAATTCAGTTAATCTGTTGTTAAACAGAGTCTGTGATGGGAGACTGGTCTGTCATCATCCAGGCAGGAAACTGAGCCTGTCTGTAATGGCTGGGAGCTCCTTTGCCCTTTCCCAGCATTTCATATCCATAGTGGCAGTGAGTTCATGGACTGGCACCTTGCTGGCCTGGCACGAACTGTTTCTCAGCCTTGTGATGCCAGGACCCCTTTCTTCTGGCTCTCAGGAGAAGCAGCAGCTCACAGCACGTGCACTACACAGCACAGCACACCCGAAGGCTGCAGCAGCCAAAAATCCCTCTCCATAACGCTCCTGTTTCACACAAGCACTGAAGTGCCTTGCAGGGTGGTGGCGGTAGCTAACCTGCTGCTGGTGGTGATTTCAAAGAGCCAGGAGGTCAGCTGAAGTCCTGAGGCAAGAGCTTTGGCATGACTTTCAGTTCTAAGTCTGAAAATAGAGATGTAAGAGCAGCCTGACCCACACTGAGGTGTGGTCCCCATGATGTCCCACTGAGCCTCAGCGCTCAGTGCCACAGGACAGCTCAGAATGTTAAATAGAGATGGTGAGCAGCCCATGGACTTGCCTGCCTACACTTCATTTACCACATGAGGAATATCACATGCATTGTTCCACTTAAAATGAATCCTTCCTTACAGCTGGGAAAAAGGAGGTCTTTTATCTTCCTTAGAGTGGAGGATCCCATAGATCCCTACAGAGTAAAACAGATATTCCTTTTTAAGAGTTAAAGACATTACTTCTTTTTTGTTCATGTATCGCATTACAGTGTCTTCTAAACAAGAGGGAGCTTAATGTTTTTGTGTAACCTTGAACTGGCTAGCACACAACTTTTATTGCTTCATCCTTGAGCTTTCATGAGCTACATTATGTTCTACTATGAACAGAACGTCCTACTTAGGATTGTGTGGCACATGCTTTGGTTACAACAGCATCCTGGTGCTTTCTTTGGCCTGCATGTATACGTAGTGGTATGCGTACATACATACATGTGTGTGTATATGTATGTGTTCATTTCTAATTATGAAATGACACAATGAAAATTTCCAATTCTGAAAATTATTATTTTGTTTCCTTCCCTCTCCGCTGCTCTTCAGCTAAGCACACTGGCAGTGTGTTCTAAGGAACAGGATAATTCCCCTCTATGACTCATTTCTAAGGTCTCCCAGGCAGGAATCAGTATGATGGTGTCAGTGGTTGCTGCAAGAGCTGTTTAAATGTCTCTGCATGTAATGGATAGTGAAGTGCTGATCACAGGCAGCGGTGCTAGGAACGTCAGGGTTGGTTTAATATTCACTGGGGATCTTCCTAAAAAGTCAAGGAACCTCCCTACGGTTTTTTGAACTGGGTGAGCATTGCCATGCAGTTGTTTCAGCTTTTATTTTAGTGCATGAGGAGCATTGTCCTGTGAAATGGAACTTTCTGGCTTTGTTTCAATGGCAGACTGTAATTTGATTTTAAATTATCTACTGCCAAGCCTTTCACAAGTGAATTGAACACACATGCATTTTCTCCATAACACATTTGACTGTCTGGAGAAACAAAGGTTGGTAATTTAGCTCACAGCAGTTGATAAGGACAAGGCCTAGGCAAGGCCTAAAACCTCGGCAAGTTAGAGCCTTAATTTCTGGATACATACCAAAACCAAACCCTTGACTTGGTGCAGCTTGCCCATTCTGGATAATCTGGCTCTTTGATTCCCTGGGGAGGCTGCTGGGCTGTCCTGTGGGAAGTCGGTACCCAGGTATGACAGGGAGGGATGCCAAACAAGCAGACACCACTCCAGGGTAACCAGCTATGCCAAGTCAAATGCGTAATTCAGCAAGCTTATGGTTAAATGTGGGAGATCTATGTCTTTCCAGCCAATGCATGAGTTCCCAGCACCTTTTGTACTTTGAAATACTATTAATTAATATTTATCAGATGTAAAATGTGACACTAGCTGCTTGGTACAATATGCCTTTAAGCACTATATTACTATTCCTTTTTAAGCATATCTGCAGTCAGGCTGAGGCAAGTGATCACAAGTATCACCAACAGCAAACATCCCTCAGCTGCAGGCAGCTTTTAAACCTATCCAGGCCTTAAACTGGGCTGTCCTCAGTGCAGGACAAAGCCCATGAGCAGGAAACTGGGACCTGCCACATTACCCATGGCTGCTTACATGGCCATACAGTTTTAGAAACACAACTCATCATGTAGTGGGGGGGGTTGGGTGGTTTTTTGTTTGTTTGTTTGTTTGTTTTGTTTGTTTTGTTTTGTTGTGGTTGTTTTTTTGTTTGTTTTTTTTTTTTATGGCATCTTTGCTCCAAACTCACTGGGATGTTTGGGAAGTACCTCTGCTCATCTCTCTCTGCCATGACTTCCTTTCATAGCAGTGCTCAGTTGCCCATGGGAAGGTGTGCCAGGGCAGACAAGCCATGTTGTTTCTCACTGTGCTGTGCCTGGGCAGCACAGGCACCCTCACTCCTACTGACCCCCGGCTGCCCTCGCAGTGTCAGTGAGGAGCGAATCTGTTCGGCCCCTTGCTGGTGCACAATCCCCGTGTCTAATGTGTTTGACAGTGCTGGTACCTTGAGAGCACTGTGGCAGGGGCTTCCCAGCAGTTCGACTCCCGAGGCCACAGCCTCTGGATAACTTCCACCCCGAACGTATGTCACATTTCCTTCCAGTGAAAGCAAAATATTTACACTAAGCCAGGGTCACCTGGCGGCCACTGCGCTATCGCAAGCTGGGAGCGGCTGCGGTGCTGTAAACGGCGGGGCATGAGGGCGGAGGGAATTGCTGCGGGGCTCCAAAATAAGGGACACAGCTGGCGGCTGCTGCTGGGAGTGGTGGGCACAGGGAGGTGGGCGCTGGGGGGGTGCTCTCAGGGCAGGATGGGGGTGGGCTGGCAGCAGGGCCAGGTTCAGGAACAGCGAGCCAGGACGGCAGTGGCAGAACAGAGCCGGTACTGGGCGCCAGGGAAAGAAAATTCACAGAGTCACATGTCCAGCATCCCCTGCAGCCACCCTTCCCACCGGTCCCCATGCAGCCCCAGCATGTTCAGTACCTGAGACTGTGGCCACACCAACCTCACTGCTTTACCTGCCTTCAAGGAGCTATTGGAAATACTCCTCCTGTTCTTCATGAGTGCCTTGGGCCCAGTTAAACCATCCTGGAAGTTGCTGGGCAAGACTTGCCCTATGAAAATGCATTGAATTCAGTGTTTTAAACTTGTAAACTTGAACTACTTGACTCACAGCCCCTGTATTCCCAGACACACAAGAGAAAGGGTGGCAGTTTCCCATTGTAGTAGCTTGCATACAAGAAATCTTCCTGAGACAGGTCTTCCTACCTCCCCATAGCCTAAGTCTCTCCCATACGCTGCCAGAATTTCATTCTTTGTCCTGTATTGACTGCTAATCAGCACCTGAAACTTCTGCTGTGTCCTGCAGCACATGCATATGAGTCATGGACAAAGTGGCTGGCAGCTCCTTGGCTGCCCACCCATCTGATACCACTGACTTCTCCTCAGTTCCCACTGTCCTGTTCCCAGCCAGGCATTTGCCCAAAGTGATGACCCATGCCAGGCCTTCACATATGACCAATGGCATGTGGACTCTGGAAAGCCTCCACCAGGCAATAAAAATGGTTCTCGTTTTGCATGCCCTCAACCCGCTCTGGGGACATGAGGACTCTGAGCCTTCCAGCGCCTAGGCTGCTTCAGAAAACCTTCACTCACCTGCAAAAATAGATTTGAATGTCAGGCATGAGCCCCAGTGGAAGTGTGCTGAGCCTCTCTGATCAAACAAGCCCATGAGGAGCAGCAGGGGGTTTGAATAATCCCACAAGCTCTTCTGCTTTTGTTATGCTGCTGCCATTCTCCCAGCAAGGTTCACATATGAGCATGTGAAGTAACCAGAATATTAAAGGGCATTCCACTTATTCTTGGCTTTCTAAGGGAGAGGTAACTGCACTTTTTGAATCCAATCATTTTCCATTGCATTTCTCGTAATGATTATCACAGTGTCAATATCTGAGATTTCAGTATTGGACTAAAGCTGAGGAGGGTGGCATTTGGCCACTTGGGAAATACGGATTTCCCCAGCTTTGCAGAGAAGTTTCTTTATGCCAGTTACTAAGCAATTAGGTATGCAAGGCATAACTATAGCAGAAGGGGATTTCTCTGTGGGAGGAACAGTATGATTCATATTATCTCACCAGCCTTGCAAAACAAAATGTCCAGTCATACGCTTTTGTGATGCAGCCACTCATTTCTCCGCCTTTATTTTGTACACAGCCATAACCCCAGTGCTCTGGGACCTGAGAATCAGCAGAGCAAGCTACAGGAGAATCTGTCAAGAAAACAGGAAGCACCAAATTACCTAATACTAACAGCATTTTCCTCGTTGGAGTGATGTCCAGAGCATGGCAAGGGGAAGGAAGGACCGAATGCTGTTCTCAAGCAGCTGATTAGCACCTCTTGTAACAACTTCTTGAGACAGCTGGCATGGAAGGTGGTAACAGGAATGCCATCCCAGCTTTGGAAACCTGCCTGCTTCACAGCCAAACCCGTATCTGGAGCCCAGACAGTGGCTGAATATTATTCTTGTAAGCACCTACTGCATTGGACTGGTGGTTTCAAGGGGTTCATTAATGCAGCTGAGGCAGAAGTTGGCAATTGCTGGATGTTTATTTTGGAGGAGCCTTCAGGAATGTACCAGCCTTCATTTTCTGGGGTTGCAAAGAAGGATGGTAAGAGAAGAGGAAAAGCACTGATTTCAAGAAAACATTCTAAGCTGAAGAACTCTCCCTGAGAGTTAATCACTATCTTACAGGGGAAAATACTTCTTGAAACACTGCACTTATGCATTAAAAATAAAATAATATCAGGACCTTTATTCTTTTCCTCCCCAGAAAATTCAAATTTAAGGTAAATCAAATAATTCCTGATGTTTTAACATACATGGAAGTTCACATGTAGGTGTCAGCTGGCTCTTCCCAATTACGTCCCTGAGAAAAATCCAAGCCATCCATAACAGACTTCCACATTATCAGGGACCACAAAAAGCAGAATGCCTTCATCTCACTCATGTGGAGACTGGGACTACTCCAGTCATCACTACCAGTATACAGGGGTTTGGTTTTAGCACATTCCTGACAACACAAATGGCACAGAGGAGGCAAATGCTTTTCAGCCTTCTTCTTAAAGGCTGTCTCAGAGAGCCAGAACTTTGCACACCTCAGTGTGATATGGCAGCCTCATATCCCACTATCCTTAAACACAGAACTAGCATGAGTCTTTACATACTTTCATGGGCTTCACACATTCTTTTCACATGTGTTACTGACATAAAAATTTCACTATTGTAGATATGTTTTTGTGAAGTCAGCTAAAAGGCAATGTGCATGTGTCATATTTGCAGTACTTTAGCCACCCTGAAGAAATGATGGGGAAGAGGGCAGGCTGCAGCTTGCTTTCTTAATAACATGCAAAACCTTTAAATCTCAAGTTACAGTAAGTATTTCGACTCCAAACTCCAGCTATGAAGCAAATAGCCCGAGGACTCTCCCTAGAACTGTAGTGGCAAATTTTAATCACATCTAAAGTGCAATGATGAGGCTCCTCTGTGCCAAAAGAACCTGCTGGTTTCCAATACCAAAAATTACACTTCCAAAATAACTGATTTTAAAATGTCCTATATCAAAAGCAATGTCACCAGCAGGCATCACCTCACCTCCTTCTGGAAATGCCTTGAGGCTGAGACTTGCCCCATTTCTCTACCTGATGGCAGCTTTTGTGCTGTCCTCTCATGCACACTGGCACTGTGTGACCCGCTGACTCTATCATGATCTCTGACAAGTCCTCTGCCAACCCCTGCAGCACACAGGAGTGCTTCATGGGAGACCAGACTGACTACTTCTGGGGTCTAACCCACTGGGCTGTGAGAAAGCTCCTCTAATGTTTTACCAAAGGGACTGAACTGTGCAAAAGACCTTGAAAAGTGTAACTCCCAAGGTAACATAAGGACATATGATATCTGATAAACCTGAAAAAAGGTCTAAAGGTGTGAAGGGTTTATTTTTACCAAGTTTCATAAGGGAGTGCAATTAGGCCTTATATGGCCTAACCTTGGCCATGCTGCAAGTGGCTTAATGGGGCAATATCCATTGAACAGATAAATTGAATTATGCCAGCATGAGGAGGTAATTCTCTTCAGAGCACCTAAATTCTCCAAATGGGAGCACTTCCTTTTTCCAGATCCATATACAACATGGTGGTTCAGTGCCTTCCTAGAAATGGAAAAGCCCATTCTTCCTCACTTTACTCTTTCAGTGAAAACACACGTGATGAGAAACCACACACACACAGAGGTTGGTGAGAGCCCCAGTGTGGGCACTGGTGGTGTGCCTGAATGAATGGACACACAGAGGCTTCTGTGTAGCAAGAATGTTTTCTCTGTGTGGGGCTGGGAATCACATGCAGGATTCCAGGTAAACCCACAGGTTTGGCTGTAAAATGTTGTAATGTAAAGATCCTTTCTAGTATGTCAGAGCCCTAAAGTTTTGTGCCATTGGGATGATGTCAGCTGGAGTTCAAAGATGAAACAGGCTGCAGGTAGGAAACAATTTCTAAATCATTTTGTGCAGAGGAATACTGCTAACAGTATTATGGTATCTTCAGCAGACCAAGCCACTGGATCTAAGTGAGTCTTTATTTATCTGATTTTTCTAATTAATGCCTGTTAGACAGAGTGGTAGACAAATCACCAGATTGCCCTAGTTGGGTATGAGCCCCTATCCCTCTTTCGCAAAATTTCCTCATTGGAATTTTAGGTAAGAAGATTCAACCCTCAAAGTATTTGGCACCTTGCACCAAGTGACACACTGGCCACAGGGTTCAACAGGTTTTCTCTAAAGTCAGCTGCAGCAGGGCTCTGGTGCTGTCTCAGTGCTTCAGAAGTCACACAAAGGGTCATGTGGGTCACTTCCCTCAAGGTGAGAAAGAAACTCAGGCCAGGCTGGATGAGATGCATAAAGAAAGGAAACTGAGGCCATACAGGGCAAAGGGAAAGCAGATTCTTAAACTGACTTCACCTTTGATATTCTGCAGTTGTTTAAAAGTGAAGGCAACAGGAGCTTTGTCACAGGTATGAGTAAAAGTTTTAGAACCTTTGTTTAAGAAAAAATGTCTTTTTGAAGACATTATTCCAAGAAATTCATTCATTTAACATCAGCACAATTCTACAATATTTTCCTTTATGGTCCTTTCTCGAATACTGTTCCCATTCAGACAATATATTTTTGATGGGAAAATAGTCATTCTTTCTACTTTTCCATTCTCCGTTGGCCTCTTNGTTAGCTCTGTGCAAAGATTTTTGCCTGCACTCTTCTTTGGCTAAGTCAGTAATTCTTGGTTCTTTCTAATCATTTCATCCCTTCTGCTCCTGTGATTTACACCAAGCTGGAAGGTGGGGATTAGTTCCTCCTCAACTTTCATTTGTCAGGTGTTGCTGCCTTTAAGGATGCTGCTGGTCTTTGATGTGAAGATGGGCATTTGGAGTAAGGCTGAGAGGGATGTTCTCCAAACTTGACCTGGACAAGGAAATACAATTCCCTCAGAGGGGTTTCTTTTGACAAGACTACAGGCCCAGTTATGGTCCAGATGTCATATAGCTGGATGGTTCATGCAGTTACAAATTTTTATATGTTTATATATATGTTGCATATAAATTGATTATATGTGAACCCCTACTTTTGCTGAAGCTCAGGTGACATTTGCTGTTTCACTCTCCTCCTTAACTGCTTAATGTGGAGGAAAAGAAAAGAAACCACACCACAAATCTGTGCCAGTTTTGGCACCTTTGCCCTTATGATTGACAGCTTTCCTGCACTGCTGGGTTAAGACCGCTGCAAGTGGGAATTCCTTCTCCTGAATTAATTAAACCTGTATTGTTATTGCCTTTGATCTACTGCCATAGGAACCAGAACGAGCACTGGAAAACCTCCATTTTTGTCCATTTCTTACACAAATGGGTCTGGACAAATTATTAAAAGGATCATTTAGAAGATGGTGGGCAGACTAGTCCCCTCCCAAAGCTGCCCCTGAGACTGAGAGTTTCTGTGGAAACTGCATGGGAACAGTTACAGACCTCTAGTGGCTCTGTTTATATAGCTCATCTATTTCCTAATTGCTCACCAGCACAGTATTTTGGAAAGCCATATAAAGATTTCCCATAAGGATTACAACACTGTGTCATTTCATCTTCTCTGCATTTCCCATCCTGTTGTCTGTTTTATTTTCCTCACCATAACATCTGTCCCACATCGCTGAGAGATTTCACAATTGGAAACCTGCTATAAATTATGACACACACTTAAAGGACTTCAGTGTTTGCTCTCTGCTATTTTTTTCACATGACTTTGGGTTAGCCACCTCTTTAAAATAAGCCTTTTTT
>VZUA01088782.1:13113-24694 GCA_013401035.1 Horornis vulcanius
TCTAGGGACAGTCAGAGTGACAAAGTTTCAGCTTTACACACTGTTTTGTACTGATCAATCAAGGTTAGTGTCACATATCGTCACCATGTGGGAACCAGAGACATTTAAATGAGAGATCAAACATACAAGACTATTTTCACAATCCAAGGAAATCTGAGTCTTTGGTGAGTTCACCTGTCACCGCAGCCTTTTTTCTCCGAACCAGAAAGCAGCACACATAGCTCCTGCCCTTGGCTCTCACTCACCAATGAGAGCACTGCAAACCACAAACATGGAGCACTTGCAGTGCTTCACAACATCAGCCTTGCTTCCTCCAGCAGCCAGAAGAGAATCAGAGATTTTTATGGCTGGGAGGAATCTCAGAAGATCACTCAGTCCAGACCCATGTCCCAAGGCAGGATCATTATACTTATGTCACATTTGGCAAATGTTCTCTAACCTCTTCCTAAAAGCAGGACAGAGATTCCACGCCCTCCTCAGATATTTCTGTATGTAATTATCCTTACTCCTTGCCATCTTCTAACATCCAACCCCAATCTCCTTTTCTGTAGTTTAAGCTCATTACTTGTCCTATCCATCATCTATATGGCGAACAATTTATTCCCCTTTTCTTCCCAGCCACCTTTCACGTATTTGACAGCAGTAACCCTATCTTGCCCCAGCCTTCTCTAGACTTAAGGAAGTAAATTTGTTCATTGTGCCCTCCTAGTTCTGTTTTTCAGGACCTCTGATTATCCCCCAGTTGTCCTCTGGACCTTGTCTTGAGCAAAGCAGCTAAAGCTGGACATTACACTCAAACTGCTCACAGATAAGTGAGCAGAATGATTATTTGTGGAGTTCATCTCTAAGCACACATCCTAGTAAAGCACTTGTCCTTGTTGCATTAGCAATTAACTCATATTTGGATTGTGACCTGGAACATCTCTCATAGCTTTTTATGCAGTGTTGCTACTTACACAAAAATTCACTGCCCTATATAAATACAATTATTTTATTTGTATAGAATAATAATTCCTGGTGTGCCCAAGCACAGAAACTGAGAACTGTCCTTACTGAAATGAATCCTATTCTTAAGGCTATTTGTCTAAATACTTTTTAATTGTAGCTTTATATTTCACATTATCCATAGGCCCANGAACATAGTGTTTTCTATTCCATTGTCCAAGCTGTTCATAATCCCCTTAAATCAGACTGAACCAGTATAGATTCCCACCAGCTCTTCTTGATCCATCTTTCCCTTTTAAAAGTATAGCTAATAACTCTTCTCTTCATGCAATTTTCCAATCAGCATTCCATTATCCCAGACCAGCTCCTCTATCAAAGATTCCCTTAATTAAATTTGCTTTGGCTTATCATGTTACGCTGTGACAAAAGCCTCACCACCGTCAAAATATAGGAAGACTATTGCTTGTCCCTTATCAATGAGGGTTCTTTATTCTGTCATGAAAGGAAATTTGACCTGTTTTACACAATTTGTTTTTGACAAATCTATGCTGGCCATTATTCATCTCTTTGTTTTGTTTTAGGTGCTTACCAAAGTTTGATTGTTTGTTCCAGTATTTTTCCGGGAATTGAAGTCAAACTGAACAATCTGTAATCCCTGGCTCCTCCTTTTTTCCCTTTTAAAGACCGGAACTACGTCTGCACTTTTCCAGGCTTCCAAGTATGATCTCTGGGCTCCATAAAACATCCCAGGAGCTGGGTGAGGTTACGCTTAGACTTTTGTGGTTAAATAACTAACTGGCTGTAGCAATTACCCGAGGATGAAATTCATCTGGCCCAACCAACTTCACCATTATCTGAAGGATCTTCTGACCTAGCCTTTGTTTTAGTTTTGTGATCTCACCCCCTTCTGCCATTGACATTGATTGCAATATTTGTCTGAAGTGATAACAAATGCAAAAAAGGTATGAAGCAGCCTGGCACTCTAGTCAGGAACTGCCTGGAGCCTTTCTTCCCCAACAGGCAGCATGTTTTTTGTCGCCTACGTCTTCCTCTTGCTGGTGAAGTACTGATGGAAAAAGTAATTGTCATTTAAAGTCTCTTGCTGGTTGGCTCCCATTTTGCTGTGTGACCTTTGTGATTCTGTTGTCATATATCTAGCCCAGCTTCTGCATGCTCATTTCCTCAAGGCTGAGATCAAAGCAGAGCTGATGATTTCTCAGTGGATCTGTTGTTTTATCTCCTATGAACTCTCCAGTTTTTGGATAGCTGATGCTTGTTACTGTTCTCCCCAAGGTGCTTTTTACATAACCAGAGCTTCTCCCTTGCCCAGGGTCCAAAATTACATGCCTTTAGTTACTGAGCAAGTAGTTTTAAGGGAATCACTACCGGTTTTCTTGGTCTAGAAAAGACCAGAAGCCTGATCTTTGTTTCCATCTCTTATCAACTGTGAAGCTCTACCTGGGAACATTCAATCTCTGCTAGTCAAATATTGTTTAACCTCCTGTCCTTACCATAAGTGATGAATGTAAATAACACTATTTTTTAACCCAGGTCAGAATATTACATAGTCCCAAATGCTGTAATTGTTTACAGCCAGAAGTATTCTTCAGGTTCATCTCAGCTGCTCATTAGAAAATCATATTTTTTTCATTTGGGTGCTTTCTTATGCTGGCTTCCCTCAGCTGGCCTGTCAAGCTTGAAGGCAGAACAGACTAGGCTGATGAAGAAGAGAATACGTTTTTATTTTCATACATATGAAAAACTAAGAATTCACTAGTGGTGTAATGCCTGCACTGAAGTCATGCCTGCACAGAAGCTCTAACTTACCTTCCACTGTCACACATTCTTCTCATCAGTAAAGACTCTCAAAAGGCCCCTGCTCAAGAAGCCGAAGCAGTACCACCAATTCTGTAAATAAAGCAGTGTTGCACTGCTATAACAGTGTTCTGACAAAAGAGCAGCCTGAGCAGCCAAAAGGGGAAGGAGTTCAGCTGGTCCTCCTGCTGTCCGAGAGGAAGTGAATTTCAGATAGTGCTTCAGTTCCCTTTAGGTATGATACACCACAAGTGAACAGCTAAAACATCAGTTGATAATAAGGCCATGCAAACAGGGACTTCCAGAAGTGGGGACTCAGAGGAAAAAGCAGAGAAAGCTGGCCCCTTGCCTAGCTGTGAGTCGCCTTCCTTCCCATTATGCTGCTTTTGTTTTTAGGGTTCCTGTGTGTTTTGCAGTGTCAGCCAGTTGCCAGACAGAAGATAGCCTTGCATGGGTTTTAGTTATGCCTCAGAACCCAGGCACCACCCAGACCCTACTCCAGGACATCTTCACTACTACCAACTGCTGTTAAACCAAAGCAACCTAGATCATAAATCAAGTAACAGAACACCCTGCTGATAAACTGCAGTATACAGAAACTTGCACAATATTTATGGTTTCTTACAGGTTAAACTAGAAGTAGCAAACCATAAGGGCTGTGTTGCCCTCTTCTAACAGAGTTCTTATGCAATCTTATCATGACAACTTGCTGTGACAGATAAATTCCCTCTTCTTCTCAACTTGGACAAATTGCACCATTAGCACAATATCCCCTGCTCAGCCACCCTTAATGTACTTACTGGTGTGAATTTGTTGTGCTTTCAGCCATTGTGTCTTGTTTTTGACTTATCTTACTTCTTCCTCATGTCAATATGCAAAAATCGTGTGTGACTCTTGTGTACAGACCCTGATAACACAGAGGCACTTAATGTATCACATCTAAAATGCAAGAGAGCATGACAGCAACTATTCCAGTTCTTATAAAGAATTGTTGGAGACTACCTGTCAAGAAACAAGTAAAAAACCACCGTGCTTGGAAAGAAGGGAGAGAAGGATGTTGTCAAGCTGACAAAGGTAGGCATTGAATAACTCAAACAACAGACAAGTTTTCCACTGTCCTGTACATGTTACCACTGTTAACACCAGGTACAAAATAAGTATAAATTGAATTAAACCAGACAGTGCTATAGGGTAATGGATAAGACTGACAGAAGACTACAATGGCCTATCTTTCCATCTCTATTTTACAAATCCATTAAGCAAACAAAGCCTCTCTGCACTTGCATTTGCCTGCTCTGCATGAGACCCCGAATGAGTAGAGATGTGTGGGGTGAATGAAGGAACAGCATGCTACCATTTGTTTGCCCAAACACACATGAGTATATCACACCAGGGTTAATGAAAGGTCCTTTAAAAGTTTCTCCTTACCAGTAGGTCCCATTAGCTAAACCTGTGTTGTGTTTATGTGAGGAATGCATTTCCTGGTTCAGATTATATTAGCAAAATCAGCCTGTTTGCTAACAACAGTCAGCCTGGCAAAGTAAGGGATAACAGCAACATCCCACCCCACCATGCCTCATCATACCTTGGGGTACAGCTCTGCTGAAAAAATTGAGATAAAAAGACTGGAGGATGGGGAAATGAGTGGGGGATGAGCTAGATGCCAAACTCCTGATCCCTCTTAGGAAGAGATCCCTCCACAAAATAACCCGATTGTCTTAAAACAGCCTGCAGAAGGATGAGCTGGTACCTGAAGGAGATTAAACCAGTAAAGCTGAACTAAGGCTGAGGGGCCATGTGTAAAATCCAGCACTTTCCAATGCAGCAAGGGTCCCTGTGTGCTCCTATGGCTGGAGGGGAGGGGAAACAATTCAAAGTAGGAGGAGAGATTAATAAAAACATATTTTCACATTTAAAGGCTGCTCTTACCTTTGGAAATGGCTAACTTTATCCCTTGCAGTGCAAGTGAGCAGTCCATGTCATCACCTGCATAGCAGGAGTGGAATTCTTGACCAGAGGGAAGTGCTAAGGTAGGGAGAAAGACCTTCAGGCGAGGAAGGCTAAAGTATTTATTTACAAAAATGGATTGCTTTTTAATAAGAACTATGAGGTGGCTTTCCAAAGCCTTCTTTAGGGTCCATGAAAGAAAGTAAAACCATCAAAAAGCCTTAAAAAATTTATGCTAGGTCTGGTGGAGTTTTGCAGAGACAAGATGTCGTTTGCCATTGCTGCTGCACCCCAGTGCCCAGAGCTGTTCTGGCTGGCATGGCTGCAGTCACACCACCCCTTTCTGTCCCCACAAGAAAGTGAGTGCTCATCTCGTGACTCTGTGAGTAAGAGGCTGCATGGGGCAGGTGCTCACTTCTGGTTTGTGGTCCATCATTTATGCGGACTCTCAAAATGGAGCTCTGGTTAGCAATCTGACTAATTTTCAGATGGAAAGAAAGAATGCACTGTCCATCACTTCACTCTCCCACTGTGTTGCCAGCAAGGGATTACGCCTTACCCTGGTTTCCTCTGCTGAACACAGACCTAGGAAGCTTCCCTATGAGCCTGCAGCCTCCTGCATTCTCTAGCTCTTCAATATATCTGCACACACTGAGACATGCTGTGGTAGGATTTTTTGCTCCTGAGGCAGCCAGCACAGGCCACAGTCAAAGGACAGGCACTTCCCAGAGATCCCAAGGAAATAACTGTGTGAGGTTCAGCCAGGCAGCACTTTGTTTCTATACATGAATCTTCTCAAATCACATGCTCGCTCTGATTTTGTAAAGGCAGATCAAATTAAGTAAGCAAAACTACTTCCAAGGCAAACATTTCACATTTGCATTCACACATCTGACATCTGATATCCCTGAGGTCCATGTGTCTTACTTAACTCCTATCTTGCTATTTCTCAGAAGGCAGGATGAGCTGAGAGGAGGAAACAGTAATGGACTATGGGACATTTTTCACTTGGAGCCTACACTTCTCTCAAGCAGCACCCTTTGCTGATGCTCCAGTTTGCTTAACAGATGTTTAAAGGGTTGATTTAAAAAACGCAAAACTTCTAGGAAAACAATTATACATTGATTTCTATCAAACATTTTGCAAGGAAATGATCCTTCCTGCCCCCACTTCAATGAAGGAATTCTCCATCATGGGGGTGTCAGGAGAAAGAGAGTGAAATAAGATAACTCTGCTCAGCTTGCCACAATTTAATGAGCTCCTTTAGGCCTTATCATTCACAGTGTGCTTTCCCTCATTGTAAACTTCTCAGCCTCATCAAAAAGAGCCTTTTCTCTTTTTTTCTATTCTTTTATTATTTTTTTTAATCAGATTCTGTTTGATCAGCCCTTTCCCCTTTCTTTCCACAATCCCCCACATCACGCTGGAACTGGTACCAGTGGTGCATGTCAGCATGCCCTAGCAACAGAGAGATTAAAGAAACTACCAGCTCCAGAGGACGGGCCAGCTCGGACTTACTAATTAACTGCAGTGAAAGAAGTGAATGAGAACAGCCTTTTCTTTCGGGCACAGGAGGCACTAGAGGTGGATGAAGGAGTTCAGCTAAATGAAGGTTTCCCTCCCCCAAAACATGTGTCAACATTCAGGCCAATCCTTTCGTAATAAGACTTTGTGTATGTACAGAGTTTGTATGGATGGGAAAAGGCTGACAGCAGTCAAGTTGAAGCAGAAATACACAGATGAGAGTGAAGTCAAACCATGGCTGCCCCTGCTTCAAGAGCCCAGCTTCCTCACCTTGCTGGGACTCATGCATCAGATGTTGGTCACTCTTAAGAGGCAGATCCAAGTGTGGATATGCATGCCCCAGGCTATGCCCACCCCTCAGGCACCAGCTGGTGTGCCACACTGCTGTCCACTGTGCCACACTGCTGTCTCCACAGGCTCCATGGGGCTTGTGAGAGGGTGGCAGCAGTGACGCCCCCAGGAGTGTGCAAGACAGGGCTGTGGCTCAACAAGGGAGGTCAGAGAGGTCTGCAAATCTGCCACAGAGGCAGGGCTCCCACACCGGGAGTGGGGCTGGACTCTCCAGGGATTTGTAAGGAAACATGAGCAGCCCTCCTGTTGCCTCCAAATGCTGGCATGTTCCTGGTCTCCACCATTCCCAGCCATACCCAGGAACATCAGGCTAAAAGTTCCTTTCACACTGAATCCCCATCAGGGCCTGTCCATTTTCTGTCACCTGTATCCTCTGCTGGTAAATCTTTTCTGAATTATGAAAAACATGTCTCTTTTTTTTTCTTTTTCTTTTTTTTTTTTTAACTGTTACTTTTGTTGCTGCTCACTGTTGTTTTGCCGTGGGCTTAGTGTGGAAGTGAAACTGCTGATATTCCTGTGAGCAGGGCAGGGCAGCTGGTGTTCCTGACCCCAGCAGGAAGCACCAGACAGGATGATGGGCAGCAGCTTCTGGTAATTCTCCAGCCCGTTTTGCTAATCCACAAAGGCTTAGCCAAACTGGGTAAGTTTTTAGAAATCTTTGCAGCTTGGTGGTTTATCCAAACCAAACAGGTATCTCCTGGGCTGTGCTCCAGTAGGATGGCTGGGATGGGGGCCCATGCCCCTGCCAGGTGTGCAGAAAAGGGGAAGCATGGTCATAAGGAATGCCCTGCTGTGCCATGACTGCTGAGTCGATTCTCCTGCAGAGAGCACCTCCCAGAAGCCAGCAAAACCTCCCCAGGTGGGGTGAATCTGAAGTACAGGAGCTTTATTTCCTGATCAAACACAAGGAACGCCAGTCCACCGTTCAGGATCCCTGTCCACAGCAGTGCCTGCCAAGCCCCTGGGGCTGGAGGTACCTACACAGTTTTTCCTGGCATGCAGTGCCTGAAAAAGGCAGCATGGCCATGGCAGCTGACAACTTGTGGGAGGACAGGGCAGGCATGTGGGTTCCTAGTCCCCACCACTCCCCTGGGACATGCCACATCCCGTGTAGAACACCAGGAGACACAACGTTGGGTACAGCATGTTCTTGGCCTGGGGAAAGGTTGGATGACTAGTTAGGTTTTTCTCACTTCTGCTTAGCAATACACAAATCTCCCCAAATATTCTGAAAAGGGAACTTTTTCAGTAACAGTTCTGCACCTCATTCTGAGTGTGTTATCTTCTCTGAGAAAAGGCTGTGGAAAAATGGTACAATCTTGCAAAACAGAATTGTGCCTTTGCATATTTAGCTTTGGATCTGCTGGTATTAGAAACAAAGTCGGATTTTATTACTTTTTATTTCTTCTAGCCCTGCAGCACCAACGCAGACAAGCCATGTAATAAACTGCAGAATCTTTTCTTTATTGAGAACCAGAAGTGATTTTTTTTTTTTACTGTATACTGGTTCAACCCTAGCTTTTCTAACACACCGTAAGTCATATATACTATTTGTAGCTTCATAAAACTTGTAATTCTTTTTTATTCAGGTGTACTGCTTTCTAGCGTTAATCTCTGTGGACATCATCATCTCTGTCGATTCCATATTCTTAAATTTTGCAGGACCTTGCCATATGCATTTGTACATAATAATTGTCCGGCTCAGTCCTGTACTTGAAATCTGCTACTGCCTGCAATATTCTGGTACTTGAGAAGGCAAGAAGTGCTCCAGAGCTGCAGGTCACCGATGGAAACACAGAAGGCTTAACTGGCTGCTGCCTGCAGAGGCTATTACACGGGAATCTTCAGATCTCAGATGCTGAAAAGGGACATGAAACAATAATCCCTTACAGAACATGCTAAATAATTCAGTGCTAGTAAAAAAAAATTAATTAAAAAATAATAATAAAAAAAAAACCACAACAAAATAAAAACAACACACCTTTAAAACATTTTGTTGTAAGAGTTTGGCCTTTCTTAATAATATAGCTTGGAGGAACAGGCTATCTGGCTGCCTTCCGAAAGTCCTTGTTATGGNTAAAAAAAAAACCACAACAAAATAAAAACAACACACCTTTAAAACATTTTGTTGTAAGAGTTTGGCCTTTCTTAATAATATAGCTTGGAGGAACAGGCTATCTGGCTGCCTTCCGAAAGTCCTTGTTATGGTATTTAATAAACTCCAGGGATCATTACACTCTAAGTGTGCATCATGTTTATATGGATGCATTGGGCAACCTATTACAATGCTAGGGGTTAAAAGTCATTTCCTTGGATTCCCAACCAAGATAAACTCATCCACACCCCGAGGTGAACAGTGCTTAAAGCTGTGTTTGTATAAAGAAGGCAGTCAGGTTTTCCAGCACCTGGAAAATGGCAGGCTTATCTGTTAGTTATCTCTCCCGTTCGGCTTTTATATGTAAATGTGTCTGCAGGAGCAGTCCTCGATAGCCAGCGTTCTCGCTGTCTCGGGGCTGGGCACTGCGGGCACTGGCAGGCAGCAGCAGCCCTGCAGCTGAAGGGGCACCCGGCCCGGAGCCCCTCTGCGCAGGGGGACCCGGCGGGCAGCAGCGCCCTCTCATCCTGCCTCTCTGGAGGGAACTCCTTGCGCTGGCTCCCCTTAGACCACCAGAACCTGCCAGACGCAGCTGGATGAAAGGGATAAATTCCTTCCAGACAGAATACAAAGAGAAGGCTTAGACCATTTTACACTGCTTTTAAACTGCTGCTTGACTCAACTAGATTAATGCCAGATAATGGAATATTCTAATGGCACCTTAATAAAGCAGGATATTTTTAACACACGCGTGTGTGTATATAAACACACACACCCACCCATGGAAATATAGCTGGGGTGACTCTCTTAAGTTTTCTGAGAAGAGGACTGTGGGTTGAGACCAGATGAGGAAAACATTACCCAGAAAGTGTTGGAGAAAGAAGGAACAAAAACCCCGATGCCTCACGTGCAGTAAAAGTGGCTGTTACGTCCATCACAGACACACAAACAGGAAACAGTTTCCCTCGTCATGCCTCGGAGAGACCGCTGGAACAGAACTGTGTCTTGCAAGACTGAAAAAAAACCACAGTGGGATCTCAGACAAGAATCACCAAATCCAAACCACCTCGTATCAACTTGTTGCAACGGATGGGGGGCAAAATCCAACTGCTAGCGAGCAGCACGGCAGGGCGAGGAGCAGCCCTGCGGAAAGAAAGTTGGCGCTTAACCATTGCAGGCACTCCGGCCACCTCGTTTAAAAGCTGTGCTGTGCAGCGTAAATAGCTGCAGACTGCTTTTCCTCCCTGACAGAACAAGCTGCTTCTTGCTTCCACCTTCTCAAATTTCCACATAGCCCACAGGCAAAACAGAGTGCCTTTGGTTCGGAAAGCACAGCATTCCTTCCCGGCATCAAAGGGGCACAGGGAGCGTGTGGTGGCCACTTCACACACACACACCAAGGTGCATTTCTTGCTATCGGCTGGCTTCCAGAGCTGTCTGTGCAGTTACTTGCCTCAGCCTGCTCTGTTCATTAGCACACAGAGGTGTGTACGCCCTTCAACCAACATTACATCACCTGGATGCTGGAAGTCAGCTGCCCAGTTCCTCACATGGGGCATGTGGGGCTCTGCCAAGTTCCTTGGACGTCACTTTTCTTTCTTCCTTATTTCATGTTTGCGCGTTGGGGTTTTTTTCTGTTTTAATATTTGCTTCCAATAAAAGATTAGGTGTGATGGGTGTGGGGTGGATTGCACCGGCACTGTTGTGTGAAGTAAGGGGATCCATCCCCAGGAAAGACATGTGTTGTTTATTAGCAGCTTACACGACCCCAGAAGTCCCAAAGCAATATGCTCGACACCAGCAGCACAATGACTACACAGAATTACGCTCTGTGTAACGGCAGGGTAGGCCCAGCTTGGGCATTAATATGGCTCCAAGGACAACTTCATTTCACATCTCCAATGGAAAGCTTTTGTAAGAAGTCAAGTACCCACATGGGATTAGAATGATAATAATCTCTGGCACTTCAGTACAAAAAATAGGGTGTGAAATCAAGCAGCTGATCAGTGGTCACAACTTTTACCTCAGCTGCTTTCTTCCATTCAACAATTCAAACATTTTTTAAAAATTTTGACGCAGTCCTTACAACACCAGGAACATAGTTCTTCATCTTGCTTTTACCCACAGGAAATGTGGAACCTCAACAAAACTGGTATTTTTAAAGACTCATGGAAACTGCTTGCCCAGATGGAGAGGGGTGCTAGAGGAAACCAGGCCAGCACCCCACCCAGCAGCCCCAAGCCATGCCTGGAGAGGAGTGTGGCTCAGCTGCAGAAGCTCCTTTTTATCAGTGGACTCAGCAGCTGTGTCTCCTAGTACACAGCTCTGACCTATTTCAGCAGGCACACACACCAGTTTTACACCAGTGTCAGCCCAGTGACATCAGTGGGATTACTCCATCCCTGCATTAGATAAAACTCGGGCGTAAAGAAGATTCATTAAAGAGGAAGATGCCCTTGTGACATATTTCGTAGCCCAGGCACCCCTGCAGGTGACAAAATTTGGGATTTTTACTTTTGTTCCTTTTATATCTCAAAGTATTTGTCTTTCAGGGGGCCTCAGCACCAAGCCAGCATGTGGCCCCTCAGTGTGTGTGTTTACAGTATTTCCTGCAGAGAGATCCCATACAACAAGTGACTGAGTTGCAATGCCTGATGTACCTACATGACACAAACAGCAGTGAAAGTGCACTGAATTAAGGGCTGCTGGGGTGAGAAGGGAATGCCAGAAAGGCCAGGGAGCCCCACCAGGAGCAGGGACAGCGGCTTGTCTGTAGCACCATGTGGCATCACACTTTGTCCCTTTTTGATCAGTCCCTGCAGGACAATGCCAAGGTCCCACAAGGGTGAGCCCCTGGCATCCAGACATGAGGCAGGGTAGGGGAAACTCATCCACAGGCTTGCT
>VZUA01088797.1:0-16417 GCA_013401035.1 Horornis vulcanius
CCAAGAGTCCCACCACGTGCCTGAGAGCATTGTATGAACACTTCTTCAGCTCTGTCAGGCCTGGTGCTGTGACCACTTTCCTGGGGAGCCTGTTCCAGTGCCCAACCACNTGTTCCTTGTACTTCCCCTCAAACCCTTCACCATGTTCATAGCCCTCCTCTGGACAGTCTCTAACAGCTTTATATTCTTCTTATTTAGTGATGCCCGAAAATGTGTGCAGTGCTCAAGGTGAGGCTGCCCCAGTGGAGAGCAGAGCAGAGCAGAGCAGAGCAAGATGACCACCTGTTCATCCTGGTGTGGATTCATACCCTCTCCTCTGTTCCTCTCAAAAGCTCTTTGCTTTTTTCATCTGGAGTTCTGAACAAGCTGTGGAGAGATCAGACCCAGGGGATCTGCATTTACCCCTGCAAGTGGCCAGCTTCCCACCTTGTGCCGCTTCCCAGGTTGGAACCCCAAACTCAGCCCAGGTCTCCTGCAAGACCAACACTCTGCTTGCACTGCCTGGGTCATGAGGCAATTCCTGGGAGCTGGAGTCAGTGTTTTTCCCATTCCAGAGCTGCCCAGCCACCCACATGTCTTTAAGAGGAACAAATCTGTGTGCAGCACTGAGCCCCTGTAGCAGCAATTAACACGATTTCTGAGCTTTCTTGGTTAAATTCTCATTGTATCTCACCAGCCCACTCCTTCCCTCCACCCCATCCCTCCACAGCCAGTTCCTTCTCAATATCTATTAATATCCTGTGATTTACCTTCACACAAAGAATGTTACTTTCTGATTCCCACCGGGCATATGGAACAGATGTCTCTTTTCAAGGGATTTATCAGCAATTACAAACAATGCAGTGTAAATAAGTTTTCCAAGACCTTCAATTATGCTCATTAGCTTGATGCTAATGAGAGATAGGATGAAATATATATCCAGCAGCCTATAAATTTGGGGATGAAGAGGCTTGCTTAGGTCCACAGCTTTAACAACTGAATGTGACGCCAGCACAACAAGGCACTGAAGATATTTGGGATTTTGGGATATTTTAGTTTGATATTTTGAGAGCTTTGCATGAACCAGGATCATGACTGAAACGCTCACATTTTTACTCCAGACATTACATAACTTTGTCTTGCTTGTACCGTTAAAGGGGCTGCTATTTTAGACCCTCAGGGGAGTAAAGCCTTCAAGGAACACCCTTTTTCAAGGGAAATCATGGGGTAACACAAATGTTAAGGTTCTGCTTCTGAGGAGAGAGGGTATTTTTAGCTGTTGGGTACTCAGGTATTTTTAGCTGCACATGCATCAAGTGCTTTTGATCTGGGGACTGCAAATCAAATATCTCATTAGAGCCCTCCTGGTTAGAGTTTTGGGAAAAAAAAACCCACAAAAAACCAACAAGAACACCAAATCCACAACAAAACAGAAGCCAGCAGACTAGTCTGAAATTTTGGTAGCTCTGCTTTATCAGGACCATTTTTGAAAGCTGATCCTTGCAATGCCATTTCTTCTTCACAGGAAAATCTCGATGTCATGTCATTTATACCCACATTCATGCACGTGTGTATCTTCTACCACGGATATTTTTTGCTTTAAAAATTAGAAATAGTGCAACAGAGCAGTTTCCTCCATGTCTGGTTTTTAGTAAGAACAAGGGAGCAGAAGGGGATGATGGGCAGAGAAATGTGTCAGCCTTCACAGTTTCAGATCCTCAAGGAGTTCATGTCCACTGGTCCAGCCCAAATGAGTCTCAGGGATCCTCAGTATAACTGACATGTGTTTAATATGCTGATTTTCTGTTGTTGGATCTTTGCTGGAGCTAAAGAGATGAGGCAGGATTAAATACATCCCAGAGAGATAAAAAAGGTATGTCTAGTGCAGGAATGCAAAGCAGCCTTTGAAGTCTGTGGGAGGTATGACTGTTTCCTCCAGCTCAGGATTTGTATCAGATTATTGAATTCTTTTCAGAACTGTACATTAACAGATTTTTTAAACAGATTTTGCAGCTTTAAGCAAGTCAATGAGCAGTCTGTGGCAGAACTACTGTGTTACACTTTTGCTCTCTGTGTCAAGATCAATAATAAATCACTAACTCTACTCCTCAGTGTAAAGGGAAAGTACATTTCTCCCAGAAAACGATCTGTCTAACAGAGGAAACCTTTTTTTTTCTCCTCCCTTGATATATATTTAGAATAGATAGATAGGTACATTCTATTTTAGTAGAATTAAGTCTCCCCATACATCCATAATAGATATAAAAGTGAGGAAAGGGTGGTTAATTCAGGAGGATATTCTGTGTCCACATCCAACAATGAAAAGCTTCCTGGAAAATTCCAAAATGTGTTTTTAAATATCATCATCCAGCACGAGGTGCCCAAATTGACTTTAGAAGTACATTGTTGTTATTAGGAGTTGCTATAATAAGCAGAATCAACCAGCAGCTATTTCCTGATGGGGTTTTATAATTGCTTGTTGGATATTTCTGGGTTTTGGCTCAGAGCCTTTTATTCTTGTTGTTAACAGGGGAAAAAAAGTGTAATAACCAGTAGCTGCAGCCTACTGTGGAGGACACCATCCAAGTTAGGAGAATATGTAATGAGCAGCTTTGATTCACATTCTCTTACTCTTTAGAAAATAATTCTAGTCTTTAAAAGGCTCCATGCACCACTTAACTCAGTAATTGGCAAGAGGGGATGGAAATACAACATTCTGCAAGCAAAGTTGCACATTTCAGATTATTCTGTGAGGAGAGCAGGCATTTTTTTGTCATTTATTCATAACTTCTCTCCAGCACTCAGTAACCATCTGATATCAGGCTGTTGGTAGAGTCTTGCTCTGCCTTGGATGGATGGATGGATGCTGCCTTTGTGAGCTCTGGGGTATTTTACAGGCACAGACACTTGGGATTCTTCCATGCCATATTTTAAGAGTTTAAGAGTTTAAATCCTGGGCAGGAATTAAATGATTTCATGTCAGGGTAATAGAGATAATAAAAGAATGACATGGAGCTCCTGGAGCAGGTCCTGTGGAGTGCTGCAAATATGGTTAGGGAATGGAGCATCTCTCTGATAAGGAAAGGCTGAGGGAGCTGAGGCTGTTCAGCCTTAAAGAGAAAGTGAGAGGGGCCCCCATCCCTGTCAGTGTCTGCAGGGAGGGCTCTGAGCAGGGCCCAGGCTCTGCTCTGTGGGGCCCAGCAATGGGACAAGAGGGACAGGCAGGAGCTGATGCCCAGGAAGTTCCACCTGGACATGAGGCAGAGCTTCTTTCTGGGCACTGGAATAGATCATCCAGAGAGGGTGTGGAGTCTCCCTCCATGGAGATATTCCAGAGCCACCTGGACACAATCCTGTGACAAGAGCTCTGGGATTGCCCTGCTGGAGCAGGGAAGTGGGACCAGATGATCCCACTGTGATCCCTTCCAGCCTGACCCATTCTGGGATTCTCTGAGTCTGTGAAGTTCCAATGAACACGAGGAAATATGGATGAGAAAGATCCATCCAAACAAATGAAAGCATTTCAATGTAGATAAATGTAAAAAAAAGCAAGGCAAGGTGGGGCAAGAAGACATCATGCAGTGCAGCTTTAGTTGCCACTTTTTTTCTATCCCAGACATACGATTTCACAGCAAAATGCAAGGCACAGCAGATCCTCATTCATGTTGCTTTCTACCTTTTTCAGCAAAGCTAAAATTCAAAGGGAATCATCTGACCTTAAAAGTGTTGCTGTGCTCTGCCAATCTCAGCGCTGCATTTTCAGTAGCACTCCCAGGAACTGAAAGCAAAGCCCCTGTAACACTGACAGTCTCTCTCAATTTACTTAACCTTCCACAGTCCTCCTGGAGTTTGGGCTCCAACAAGAGCATTCTTAAGGTACAAAATTTTGCTTTCTAGTTCACTGAACACACAGAGAGCCGTGTGTTGACATTATCTGCCCTGTGTCTTCAGGGGAGACAGCGAGTTATAAATGGAGAGGTTTGTGAAATTCACTTCCAAAAGTCAGGGAAGCAAACAAGCAGAGAGATAAAACATTTCTGACAGGACTAAGTTCAATATTACAAAACAGAGAGGGAAAAAAATCAGAGAAAATGAATGGATGGTGATATTTAAAACTAGAATTTAATCAATTAGTTTCTCCAATACATGCATATTCTTTATGGAGAGTTTAATTATGGTGATATTATTAATTTGTTAAATGATTAATATAGGATTATATTGGAGCAGACAGATTTCTCATTACAAATTTCTTGGTTTATCTCAGCTCTGCAAACTGCAGCACCAAATCTTGGAATGCTTAAATTCTATTCTTTCTGAAGAAAAGAGAAGTTTTATATTCTTCTGGAAAAACATGTAATTTTTGTTTGAAAGCACACTTGGATACTTGGACTACAATTTGGACACTGGAATTCCATTTTCCACTGTTTAAAGATGCCAGTTATGTCCAGTGAATCTTGGGAAAAATTCTTTACTTTTGTCTTGTTCAAATATTTTCTGTGCAAATTGAAGATGCAATTCATCTGATTCACTGTGTTTGCTCTTTAATTATACTGTAATTTCTTTGGGGGAGGTGTGACAAGGTGACACTTTTTAAAGAAAAAAAAACCAGGTAAATTATTTTAGACTTTGTTAACATACAAAGCTAAAATCAAACAAAATCTGAGTGTTTTTCCTCTCCTTTTTGACAGCAGAATAACGTAAGTAATGGAATTGTAATTGCTATTTGGTTTAGTCTTATTAGGCTTCAAAAATCTTATGGTAAATTATGATCTGAACTAACTCACACGAAATGCTGGGAGAATTTTTGCCAACCAAAATTCAGCCCAGCTTCTTTAACCAATGATGGTCCATGGATTGACTGCCTCCTTACTGAAATCCATGGCTGGACTTTCCAGGAAAACTCCATGACTTTCCACACCCCACGTTGTCACAGAGTCATTTAAATGTCAGGATTCCCCCTGGCAGGAGGTGTCCTCTCTTCATGTCTTGAGACCTGAGGAAGAAAAAGGTGAAAGCATTATTATCATTATCATATTGTAACCCAAACACAAGAAAGACCTGAAACACCATCTGATGATGCCAAAACCTTGTCTTTAGGGGCACACATTTTCCTGAGCTTGGTTTGGGATTTGGGAGGCACAGCTTTTAGTGCAGGCAGTCTTAGATAACTTTAGCAACCATTCTAAGGAAACATCTGTGTCTTCAATTGTGCTGCTTTGCAGAGGTATTTGAGAAAATTTGGGTGAGAGAAGTAGCCCTATGTCTGATGCAGGAGAACTCACTCACCTCTGGCCAGGCCAAAGGAAAAAATTCAGGGACAAAGAGGAGAATCCATAAGGCAAACTTAACCTAAATATTGAAAGCAGTGGGGAAAACCTTCCTGTGGTTCTGTCCATTTTTCACTGGCCCATACTGGTGTAGATTCCCATCTTTGTGATGTAGTATTGTAGAATTTCTTAGATTGGAAAAGACCCTGAAGATCTTTGAGTCCAACAGTTAACCCAGCACTGCCAGGTCCACCACTAAACCATGTCCCCTGCCACATCTACACATCTTTTAAATCCCTCNGGTGCTCCAGCCCCTTCCCCACATCCATTGCCCTTCCCTGGACATCCAGCCCCTCAAAGTCTTTCTTATCATGAGAGGCCCAAATCTATCTCCAGGTTTCAAGGCGTGCCCTTAATCAGTGCCCAACACAAAAAGACAATCCCTGCCCTGGTCTTGCTGGCCACACTATTGCTGATCCAAGCCATCATATCCATTTGAAGAATTACTTCACTTTCCATGCACTTTAATGTCTTAAAAACTGGCCAGATTCCTCAGTGATCTATGTATTTAAGCTGCCTGCATTAAGAGGAAAAAAAAAAAAAAAGAAGGAAGGAATAAATGTAATAACCATTGAGTGGATTATTTTCAGCCCCTAATATGGCATTGATTTAAGCCTCACAATGAAAATATAAGTGAAGAAACACAAATGAATTTGCTTACATAAAATCCGCTTATTAAAAGCGATAAGCAAGGCCTGAGAGAAACATTTATTCAATTCCTCTTCTTTGATCATTTCTTGCCTGGCTGGGCAGGACATATTGGAAGTGATTGCCAGAACCCAGCAGGCTGGCAGTGGGGGATGGCAGGAACAGGGTGGGCATGTTTTGGGAGGCAGGTCCACATGTCCCACCTCAGGTCTGAGCCCTGCCTGGCTCACAGCAGTGGNCAGTGGAAAAGGGATCCTCAGGGCCTGGTTCATTTTCTGTCCTGGTGCTGGGACTTCACCAGTGCTGGGGGATGAAATTGTGTCATCCTCCTTGTGGTCCCACACACCAAGCTGATCTCTGGCACTCTGCTGATTTCATGGCAATCACTTCAGCTCCAATACTTTATTGAAGGACTGATGGTATTTGTCCTGTGCTTGGTACTCCAGGCTCCTTTTTAAGTACTGCCATAAGCATGATTAACAGTATTTATTATAAGTGCACATTATATCATGCATTTTATGAGACTTCTACACATCCATGGTCTTTAAAGCAAGGATTCCAACTGCAATTCTACCTATGCCAAAACAACAAGAGAATTATTACACTGCAACACAAAAAAAAAAAAAAATTTAAAAAAAAAAAAATTCAATAACACTTTATTGTCTGCAGATGGAGTCACTAGAGATTTTCTTTATTTGGCTACAACTGTTTTCACTATAATTTCCCCATCACCTGTCTTTCAGGGATCATATTTAGATTGTATGTGCAAGGATTACAACCCTTGCTATGGGGTATGCAGGCACTGCAGGGAGTGGAAACCAGAAGCTTTTAATTCATGGACTGTTCCATATTGGGATTACTAGACTAGACACTAGAAACTATAGGTCAAAATCTTGTAGTGATGTGTTATCTGTATTTTTCTGTGTAATCTGTTTTTAGGGACCATCATCCATTGACTAAATCAGCCACAAAAATATTTACTTTTTATGATAACATTCAAGAGCTTTTAGATAAGGAAATTAAGCTGATGGGATGCATGTAAAAAAATCAGTGAACTCTTTGATATATTATCACTTGGAAAGTGAATACTTAATTTGAAAAAGTTGGAGATTACAGAAAACACTTAAAAGTGGATAAAGCTCTGGTTTAAGGGAGATGCTGAGATATGATCAGTAGCTGCTGGATTTGAATTGGCAGTGCAGACTGGGACTGATCTTGTTCAGGATTTCCACATGTTATTGTAGCCTGGTGCTCAGTCAGGAGATACTGGGAGTTCAGGGGAAGAAAAGGATATCACAGAGAATACTTTTACCCTGGTAGTGAAGCTGCAAATACATTTCCTAACAGAAAGTATCAGGTTATTCACTTAGGGAGTAATAATTTTCAGTGTAAAATGGTATCACATCAGCTGAAATTGAGAAAGAAAAGAGCTTGTGCATTCCAGGGTGGGAATAAATTATTAATGTACAGGTTCCTGAAAAGACATATGTGGCCATAAGATGTGTTAGGTAAGATATTTCTGATGCTAAGAGGGGCTATTGACACTGTAGCAAACACTGTGGGGACTTCAGTGAGAGTATTGTGGGTCATTCTGAGGAAAAAAAAAAGAGACAAAAAAACCCCAACAACAAACCAATAACAAACTAATTCAGGCAAGAGCAGAGGGGACATGATGGGGTGAGGGGGGTGTTACCTGAATAAAGGCATTTTTTTACCTGCTGCAACCTGCAGCCCAGCACTGAAATGTGCTGGCTGGCTCCATATGGGACAGCTCAGATAATGCAAACACTGGCAGTGCGTGGATAAAGTTCCAGCATGGGAATTCAGCTGTTTGCCTCCCAAATCCCAAACCCAGAGCTCCTGCACGTGACACTTCAGTGAAGTCACTCAGAGCTGAGTTTGTCTCTATATGACACAACAGGAGAGCTAATGAAGGGCTGAGGGGAGCTGTTTATCCCTCAGATCACTGATACTGGAACAACAAACACTTATACCACACCCCTGAGTAAATTCATGCTAAATTTGGATTGAGACTGTCCAGGGAAGACAATCTGACTCAGGTTTAGGTGCATTCTGATCAGTTGCAGGGGTCAGGGCACCAATGCAGGTGCCTGATTCAGTGTGTGCTCCTAAAAAAATCATAATAATGAGTACGTTACAAGAAAAGTTTTGCAGCCTCCCCTCTGAAGTTCTTAATTCAGGACTCTACACTGCTCCTGTGACAGTGCTCCCCATATTACAGAATCATAGAGCCATTAAAGTTGGAAAAAACCTCCAAGATCATAAACCCCAACCTTTAACTGAGTTTTAGTGGTACCTGGGACCTGTTGTGGAATTATTTCTTACCTCTCTTATTCCTTTATATGCCTTTAAAGTAATAATGTTGCATTATTTTAAGTGCAGTGAAATAGCCAAGCATGATTACATGACACTGCTCTCTTCAAGAGGAGGAGATTCTACCTAAAAATTTAGGAAAGCACCTTCTCCTTCTTAATATTTTAGTTTTAACTGTTCACAGCTCCTGGGAATTGTGAATCTGTTCTGCCACCAGCTGTTCTCAAACCAGCCTAGGGAGAACAAGGCTCATATCCATGAGCTTTGGATTATATTTGGTTTGTTTCTTTGCCTGATCCAAACCCAGCACTTTTAGTAAAAGAATCAGACATCTTTATCTTATTTGCATGATTTGTTCTTTTAAAAATTCACCTTACTTTCCAGGCTGTCATATCTGTGTTATTTTTGTTTAGGACACTTATCTCTGTGCTTTCCCAACTCCCTTGTACTTGGATTTTTTTTGGATTTTAGTGCATCTCACCTGTGCATTGGATTCCATGGGTACTACTTCAAAGAAGGCCATTTGTTTTATTTAATGATGCAATTACAAAGGGATCTTGTTTATTACATTAGTGCACACATTCACATCAGACTTGTCTCCAGGAGAATTGGGATCATTTGTCTCGTTTGGGACGAGTAACTTTACACCTCAATTATTCTGTGCTATTGCATAAGTAACATTGCCAGGATCTCTATTAGATGGGGACACCAGGTGACTTAAGGAAATTTAATACCCTGGCATTTTCAGCTGCACAGCATTTGGTCCTGTTATTAATCAAGGCTCCAGAGCCTTATTCATCTCCTGATTAAAGATTTCAGCAGAAGGGAATCATGCAAGCTTTAAGTACAGTATTTTTAATTAGGGACAAGTTCAGGGTATCACTGTGCATTACTTCTTTAGTAGGTGTAATTAAAGAGCTGATCTGTAACAAGCCCACTTGGAAAAATACCTGTCTTCAAATCCTAGCAGCCTGCTCTGAAGAAGAAGGAAAAAAAAAAAAANAGCAGACCAAAAGAAATAGGACAATAAATCTATCCCTCAGAAATACAGATGGGGAATTTCATGTGGTTATTGTGACCACCTTAAGGCTAAATATCTTCAAGGAAGGCAGGTCCAGACACAGGACGCAGTATGCAAAGCACACTCAGCCTTCACACAAGCAATAAGAGAGTGGAGAGTCACTTCAGTTTAAAAAACAGTTTATGAATTATCTGTAAAAAGCATCAGGATTTGCTGTAACTAATTTACACCATCCAAATATGATTTGCCTGCTTTAAACTAATTCATCTGGGCTCCTAGTGGGAAAAGAAAGACTCCTTCAATAAGGAATTCATCCTACCCTGTGATAAGTGTTTGAGATTGGTTATCACTGCAGACTGTGATGCAGCACACAGGCTTTAGAAACTCAGGAAAGAAATTTGTTCCACCTGCCATCAGAAGCCCCTCTGGCTTGCATATATTTATAATTTCTGCAGTGGCTGCTGCAGATTTCTCCTCAGCTTCCCACCCTCTCTTTACAACCTTCTTCCACTGCAAAAAAAAAAAACCCAAAAAACAACCTCTTCAAGATGAACCCTAAAACTTCCGTGGTCATGGAACACAACTGCAAATGAAGGGTGTGTGATACAGGACTGAGATGCAAAATTTCCCCAAAGGGATATGGATTTCAGTTGAGATAATGTATTTAAAAATTACAATCCCTTTATTATGGGAAGCACATGCACCAAACCCAAAATAATGCTATTTTGTTAATTTATCTACTGTTTCTTACCAGAGATTCATTTCCCATAATCTTTTTGGAGCTGACCTTGAGTTTTAGGAACAATCAGGGAGTTTTGAGTCCTTCCCAATTCTCAGTTCAAAGGTTCTCCAGTGCTAGGGGGAATACAAGTTTAATCTAATCTTGCAGTCAGGTTAGAGCAGCTGAAAAAGCCTCCACACCTCAACTTCCAATTAACACCTTTCAGATGAGCTGCTATGAATGAACACTCGGTGTTCCCAGGTTGTTCCAGCAGGGACAGCATTTGGCTGGGGGAGCACCAAGTAGGACCAAAGCAACAATAAACTCCACTTTTTTATTAAAAGAAGATTTCTAACCTCAAGTGTAACTGCTTTTAGTGGATGCTCATGGGGTAGCTGAGATGTCTGAAGGTGCTGGCTCATGGATTGTTGGTGGAGAATGCCAGACTGACTCTGTTGGAAATGCCCTGGGTGTGAGTCCACACCATGGAAAAACTTATCTGGGAATTCACCACTGCTTTTGTTACAGTTGTTATTTTCAGTCAGTCACTGGTGGAAGTAAAACGAATACATCCGTGAGCTTCAAAAAAAACAATTTTTTTTTTTTGCATTAAAAAGCTCATGAGGCTCTGAAATTTGTTATTTGAATGACTCATAATGAATTTTAAATGCTGTAGCAGTGCAATGTAATGTACTGATTGTCTAAAGGCATTGATCAGGTTAAAATCTGTTCAAGCTGGCTGGAGTAGCCTGCCATGACAGACTGTAGGTCAGCCAGCGGTTGTATTAAGTTTCTATTAATTTTCTGTAAAAGCAAATACCACATGAAGATAGCCTGAACTCTGTTTCACTGAATATTTCAACAGAAACATGATGTCCCATTCAAATGTGATCATTGGCTGGTGATTTCATAGAATCACAGAACAATTAATGTTGGAAAAGGCTTTCAAGATCATTAATCCAACCACCAACCCAGCACCACCGCCAGGTTCACCATTAAACCATGTCCTCAAGTGCCACACCCACATAATTTTTGAACACTTCTAGGAATGGTGATTCCACCTCATTTTATTTCAGAATTGATCTTTAGGGGTGCAGGATCATAGTCTGTATTTCTGTCCTCATCAATGTTAAGAGGGGCTGTGCTGAAGGCTGAAGGGCACGTTGAGTGTTACTGCAGACATGGAAGACACAGTCACAGGCACAAACCAGCTTAATTTCCTTGAGAAAATTGTCCCTACTGGTGTGGAAAATAATAATTTAATTTATTGCCCCTTTTTTCAATTATAAAAAGGTATATAATTAAAATGAACTAAATTTTTAAACAAAATCCAATAGCACATCAAGGTAAAGGGAAAAACATTATTTACCTCGCTAGGAAGAGTGCCTTCAATGGCAATCATTCCTTTTCAATTAACCAAAATTACCTTGGGGAATTAGTATGACAGCTGCAGGAAATAAAACAAGAATGAGAATGTACTGAGAGAGTACAGTAGGAGATCAGGACCTGCCTCCAATTTGGTTGGTTGGGATAGGGTTTCTGCTTGACCATGTTTGGAAAAAGTTTACTTTCTTTGTAATTTCAGAGGGCAGAACAGCAGGGACAGACATGTGATGATACGTCCCTGACACCTCTTTCCCTAGCTCAGGCATTTTCTTAACCATGCTAATCATGTGCTTAATGCTCTTTGATGAAAATATACTTACTTTTCCCATTTTTCCACTTCATCTTGCAACCTGCTCTAGTGAAAGGTGTCACTGCCTTTGGGAAGAGGGTTAGAGCTAGATGGTCTTTTAAGGTCCTGTCTATCCCAAACTGCTCTATGATTCTGCACTTTTACTCATATTTTGCAACCATGAAGACTTTCAGCATCTACTCTCTTGTGCAGGAATAATTTCCACCATCTGGATTCATGTGACAGGGAAAAAAAAACCAAAATCCTTCATTGTGTTTCAGAGTTGCCATATGATGCTTTCATATGAAGGTCTGGTTTTCTTGTATAAATTATCTGAGTGGGGGAAATTAAGATTAAAAAAAAAAAAATCTTTCCCCAAAATCCCATCAACACCAGCAAGTTAAAGGAGGGGATTCTGCTCCTCTGCCCCACTCAGGTGAGCCCCACCTGCAGAGCTGCCCCAGCCCTGGGGCCCAGCACAGGAAGGACCTGGAGCTCTTGGAGGAGTCCAGAGGAGGCACTAAAAGGATCAGAGGGATGAAGCAGCCCCACTGCAGGGAAAGGCTGACAGAATTTGGATTGCTCAGCTGGAAAAGAGAAGGATTTGGAGTGATTTAATTGCAGCATTTCAGTACCTGAAGGAGCTGACAAGAAAGATGGAGAGGGACCATTTACAAAGGCTTGGAATGACAGGACAAGGGGGAATGGCTTCAAACTGACAGAGAGTAAGTTTTAGATTAGATTTTCAAACAAAAAATCTTTACTTTGAAGGTGGTGAGGCCCTGACACAGGTTCCTCAGAGAAGCTGTGTCTGCCCCATCCCTGGAAGTGTCCAAGGCCAGGTTGGCTGGAGTTCTGAGCAACCTGGGATAGTGGAAAGTGTCCCTGCCCATGGAAGGGGGTTGGAATGAAATCATCTTTAGGTCCTTTACAATCCAAGCTGTTCTATGATTCTGTGATCAACACCACCCCCAATTTATGTAAAAAAAAAATATGGAGAGGGGCTGATCCTCACACTTATTTGGGGGTATAAAATGTATTGGGGTAAATCAACCTGCACCCCTCTTTGGAATAACAAAGGGGCTGTATATGATGGGGTTTCTGTCTGTGAAGCATCAATAAGGTTATTCCCTTAAGTCCTGGAGTTTCCTACGCCTGCTCAAAGGCGCATGCCCAAATTTTGCTCTTTTTATCAGTGGGTAACATGGCCAAGTCCATTATCCCAGTGCAGAAATGGGAGCTTGGCCATGGGTGCTACTAAGGTTTCCTCATGATATAAAGGCAGGAGGAAATACCAGCGCAAAAGGAGAGGGAGAAAGAAATAAGTGATCCTGAGGACAACAAAGAGGTGAAATGTAATATTCCACGCCATGCATTTGGGGATGAATATTAAAGAAAATGATCCTACTATCATGTAATTTAGCCCATATTATCAGAGACAGCAAGAGGAATATGAGCCAAGGATTAGGATGCCGAAGAGCTGAATTCCAATCTTGGCTCTGCAAATGGCTTGATGTATGCCCTTAGGCAAATTCTCTACCTTCTCTCTTACAGCTTCTCTTTCTGCATTAACAGGATAATAATATTTAGATGAGCTTTGCAAGGACTAATTAGTTAATGATTATAAAGTGCCTGAATATGTAAAGTGCAATGCAAGTGCAAGGGATTATTATCATCTTCGAAATAATGAAGAATGTTTATTAGTTAGTTATTGTGATTATTTCTTTTAAACCTCTTTATTGCTAAGTATATAAGAGGCTGTCAGCCATAAAGTGGGTTTTACAAAGGGATTTAAAAGGGAGGGGTGGAGGAATGGTTTGGAGGCACAGATGTAGTTTTAACAGGGAGTTTTAACACTGTTATCATGCCAGTTCCTACCTTAATATGACAGCTGGAAGCCCAGATTGGAGAGCAGTGAACAGCAGCATTTGCAGCCTCTGGATGGTGTTTTATTTTGCCCCATGAGTTCTGCAACCTTGCACTGGTTGCTTTTTTGGGTACCACTGCTTTTTAACTGTGCAGTGCTCCTCGTACTGCTGTCTGCAATCAACTAAGGGTTCTCTGGGACACTGTAACAAGAGGACAGAGGGGTAGCAAAGCAAAGCAGACTGTTGGGTCAAGACTAGGAAGTCCATGTCAGCCTGGGAGCTGGGTGGGAATGCACTGACAATCACTGATTAATTCCATTTGTGACCTCTCTGAAGAAAGCATTGTCCAGCCCTCTTCTCAAAGTAGGGTCAGCTAGAGCAGGTTTCTCAGGGCTGTGTTCAGCTGAGGTTTGAATATCTCCAAGGATGTAGACTTCTCTACCCATCTGGGCAAGCTCTTCCCATGCTTGATCACCTTCACAAAACAAGAAGAATGTTAAATCCTGTGTTTAAATGAAATTTCTTCTATTTTAATTTGTGCCCATTGCCTCTTGTTCTCTCACCTGGCACCCTTTAGGGCTTCCCTTCACAATTATCCCTAACACACATGGATAAAACACACCTGGGACTTTTCTAGGCTGAAAAATCCCAGTTCTCAGCCCACACTGGTGTGTGGGACTATTCCTCCCCAGATGCAGGACTATGGACCTGGGACACACGATTCCAGAACTGTGAATGAAAGGGTGTCTTCATTGTTTCCACATTGTTTAGCTCTTTGGGTTTAGTAGGTGATGATTTTTTCCAGGGGAATGCATAATATTGGTTGATAATTCAGGCTGAAAGGGACCTCAGCAGCTCTGCAGTTCAAACTCTAGCTCAAAACCTGCTGCCTCTGCCCCCTGAGTCCTACCTTTGTGCATTGGAGCCTGTCAGGAATTTTCTTCATAGCCACACTCATGTTCTGATGTGTCTGATTGTTTTTTTGAGTGTTAGGATGTCCCATTCCCACCATTCTTGTGCTTGGAAGATGCTGTCTTTAAAACTCTGATGAATTTTCTGAACTCCATTCCTCTTTAGAGATCCCTCACATGGGATCCACTGACTGGCTCCCTCAGCAAACCAGAACATGTTCTCTTAAAGTCTGGGGTTTGCACTGGGTTCCTCTTTCTCTTTATCCTTTCAGCATCTTGAGCTACCCTAATTGAGGCTCACTACAGCCAAGACTCCCTGTGATTATTACCTGTTTGCTTCATCCAGATAAGTCCACCTGCATCACACTTGGAGCTAAAATTGGGCTAAAAGTTGCCCATTGAGCTGGCTGGACACTGGACACTTTGAATCTGCAAACCTGCTTCCAGAGTGTTTAGGAAAAAGCTGATTTATGGTGGTTTTCTTTACTGGGTTCCTTAGCAGGCGTGCCAGTCCAAGTTCCACACAGCATTGAGGAAGTTTATTCTCGCCAGCCCAGCATCTGTGCAGCTCTTTCCACTGCATGGTACAGACGTGTTCTACATTTTCCTTACCATCCTAATCCTTCTTGAGCACTTTGCTATCAAAGCCCATAAATGTATGTTAATGCTTAACCTCTGAAAGCTCTGCTAATCTTTCTGCTGCCCTCCCACTATCCCAAACAGAAAACTGCTGACAAGTCTCAGGATGAGATAAACTGGCTCATGAGGGTGAGGAGATGGAAAGAGACTTAAGCTGACAGGTTTGATCTCCTGCCTCCCTTTTCCTCCAGATAGCCCCTCAGAGCTCCAGCACAAGCTGCACGTGGAACAACTTTTACATGACAGCACTGCTGTATCCCTCCCATGAGCTTCTTAGGGAAGAAACTGGATTTACTCCCATTTCTCTGAACTTCTCTTCTGGCAGTGCAGCCCATCCCTGTGCTCTCGCTGTCAGATGGTGACAGTGTGATCTACAGGCAGCTTCTGAGGGGGAGACTAAGCTTCTAAGTGCCTTAAAATTTCACATGGAGATGGATTTTCCATTGTAATAAGAGCTGACGGTACCTTTTTGTAATCAAAATGCAAACTCCCTTCCACTGCTCAGTGCTCAGGAGCACAATTGAGAGTGACAGAATTCATTACACAACGGAGACAGATGGAGTACTTTAAAAAGAACCATACATCAAGAGCGGAGATGAAACCNCGGAGGTCTGTGAGTGTGTAGATAGTGGGCAAAAAAGCTTAAAAACTTCAATCCCCTCCATACTGCTGAAAATTACCAATCTTCTTATCTTGGCAAAACCTTATTATGCAAATAGTTGTCAAGTGGAACACTCAAATTGGCAAAATTGCTTTATTGTAGTACTTTTTACACTCCTTCCAAGAAAAGTCTGTTTTGCTGGTGTGATAAGTAAATGATTGATTACTCGTGCTGGTCTGGAATAGCAGAGTGGGAAATGATGTAGTAACACCGTCAGTGGCACAAACTCCATTTAAAAAGGGAACACTACCATTTTCTAAAGGAGTGAGACACTTAAAAATTGCCAAGTCAGTACCTCTTCCTTAACCTGAAAAAAAGTGAGTAAACAGATTTTTTTCAGACACCAAATAATTCAATCCTTTTTCTTGAACCATTGTGAACTTTGGTTGTTTTTAAACAAATTATGGAAGTTGCCAGCAGTTCTTCCCTTCCAGAAGTAGAAGAGATTTTAGGGTTTTTCTCTGTGTGCAGCATGGGATATTTCAGTCTCTCGGTGTGGATTCAGCTGTGCTGAAAGGTGTTCATTACTTTGACATCAGGAGAATTATTGCACTGGATTTTTCTTTAGAAGGCAAGAAATGGAGATGGCTATTGGAGCAGAACTGCAAACTGCCTCTCTTCAGAAGTGCTCAG
>VZUA01088802.1:0-14316 GCA_013401035.1 Horornis vulcanius
CCCCAGCCCGCTGCTGCGTGTGGCTGAGGCACAACCAGCTGTAAGCAGAGAGCTGCCCAGGCAGCCACTTCCATCCTCCACTACTCACACACCTCAAAACCCCAGGATTTTTGGGAAGTATTTTAGTGTATCTGCTGGCTAATTACACTTCTGAGAATATTTTTCAGTGTGATTTGCCTCACCACACCGTGCATCTCAAAACCTCCCCTCCCTCCCAACACACACATAACTGTCCCACTTCTGTCTACGTATGTTTCTGTTTCTACTCTGGTTTTGTCATTAAAATAGCATAAAATAATTTTTCTTAACACTTGTCTTGACATGTTCAGAAAAACCGCCAACATTAAAAAGTAAAGAAAAAGATTGCCATATGAAGAACAGGGTGAATGCTGGTAACGAAATATAATGAGATGTTTAAAACAATTCAATTACAAGTCCTGTGAGGCTTCAATCAAGAAATGAAAAGTAAGCCACAAAGTAAATGGGCTCACAAAACAAACAAGCTGGCCAGGGGATTCTGCACTTTTAAGTGATTCAACTTAAAGCAATCAAAAGTCAAATTAAAAGAAGACTAAAAATATAAAATGGGACGCAGACCTCACTCAATCTCAGAGCCAAAATAACTCAGGCTCTTGGATAAATTTGTCACAAAACTCCCTCAGAAGCAAAGCTAATGCAGCACCTGACAGCCAAGAAACTCCTTCCCAGGCCAGTGGCCCCATGACACCATTCTTTCTGCTCTAGCTGCTGATGCAATCAGAGTGCCTGAAGGAAAGAAGAGCTTACAGAAGTGCTGGCTCTCAGAAGCACTGAACACTTCAAAGCTAAAGGGTGAAACCCTGGCCACGCTGAAGTCAGTGGGAATTCTGCCACCAACTTCAATGAGCCCAGGATTTCACCCAGGGAGTTTGAGTGTCACTTTCCTGCCAGCGCACTTCTGCTGCGGCGAGCAGGGACAGCGCAGGGGGGAAAGGCTGTGGAGCAGAGCTAAAGGGAAACACAGAGCAGCTCATCCAGACTGAGAAAACCTGAGAGAACAGCACAAAACTGCACAGATTCTGACAGCAAAAGCAAGGTAAGGGAGAGAAGAAAACAAGCACACAAAAAAACCAACAGCAAGACTCCTAATTATCTCAGATAATCTCTTGATAGCCTTCTACAAGGCAGTTCTCAAAAACAGGTATAAGGGGCTACTTCTAAGGGATGCACAAAAGGTAACTAAGGAAAACAAGACTATTGCTAACAAGAATAAATTCAACAGGGATCCCCACACTCACCAAAAGAAGGTCTTTAATAGCCAACAATGAAAGGAGTTTGGGAACCACCAATACTAGGCATAGTACACACTGAACAATGAATGGGATTCTCCTCGTGAAAACTCCTCACTGAGATTTAGGTACACTGTCATTAGGGAGATTAATAAAGCAGTTTTTCCTCAACGCCACTCACTAATGTGTAAGGAATACATGTACTGGGCAAGTACAATAAATGACAAATTCCATCTCCCAGAGCTAATCCTTTCTTTGCAGCTCCTACAAAGTCTGCAGTGTAGTATTTTGCCTGAAGACAGGAAGATTCAGCAAGAACATTTCCAAAGAAATGGATCACATTTTGTGTGTTACTAACAGCTGATCCAACCTGGAAAGTTCAAAGATTTTTATCTCCCCTGAAAGTATTTCTTCAAAGCACCAGAAGAGACAGAACTGTCAGGAAGCAGATTTCTAGTTTGACAAGCACTTTAGCAAAGATCACACACACCAAGCCCCAGTACAAACTATGAAATAAATGCACCTAATGTAAATTTCCACTGTTCACAAATCAAGCTGCAAATAAACCCTGACGCCTAAAATAGCACAAGAAGACTCTGCAGCTATGCTGAATGGGTGTCAGACTACAACAAAATTCACAGATAGAAACTGGTGGTGGCAGTAGCTGTGCCAACAGCTGAACTCCCTAATCTTCTGGGGAGGGGAGAGAGGGGAAGATGGGGTGAGGGAGGGAAGTATGTGCCAGCCAAAATGTAGCCAGAAAAAAATCTTTTAAAAAGTCAAAAAAAATTGATCCATTACCAGAAAACATGTATGTATATATTGTGTGCACAGGTACTTTGTCAGATGTAACAAAATGCAAGTCAAATTCCAGAAATACCTCAGAAGGTTTCCGGTCTTCATCTCGGGAACACGAAGTCCTACGACGTTGAGATCTGGAATGCTGGGACCAGGTAGACAGACCTAGGATACAGAAATGATCATTTGCAGGCTTCTATGACAAATCTCCAGGAAACTCTTTCAAAATGAACCAGAAAATAAAAGCCATTCAATCCTCAATTTCTGTGATCACTCTCCTGGGTCTGTTTTGCTTCTCATTTCCTAACTGAGGTGTGCCTGTACTGGCTGCACTGCACTTACCTGCCTTCCACCCAGCATTCAAAAAAAAGCCACTTCATAACATCCTTTCCCCTGAGCATCAATAAATGACTTCCTGCAGATTAATAACTGACCAGGAGCTCTGCCAATAGCCTGGCATGTACTCTTTGAAGTTAATGTCCTAGATACCTACACTGGTTACCTGATTTCTGCTGGCGTAAGCCTCTGCAAAATGAAGCACGCTGCCACATACACACAGCAGAGCCTGCAGAACAAGCTGTTGTTTCTTCTCCCAAGCAAATCTCCCAGTGTGGCTGTATGATTTTTGTCTGCATGATTATTCACTACATTCCAAACAAATTATACCTTTTTGCCTTGAAACCGTTTGACAGAGTCTCTGTCACCTTTCAGAAATATTGTAACAGGAGGAAAGGAAAAAGAGAAAGAATCTGTACTTCTTTGACAAGATAGTGCTTTGACACCAGAATATATTATACCTGTGCAAATCAACTAATTTCAACACAGTAAGATTTACAGGTACGGCAGGTATTTGCCACTGCCAACTGCACAGCAGTAATGAAAAAAAAAGCCAATAAATCTTTCTGGGTTGCAGAGATGAAGGACTTGTACTAGGTCTATCTGATAGGGAAGCTAAGACCTATGTCATTAACTCAGAATTTGCAAATGTGGACATTAATTGCAGACAAATTGAAGCAAACTGATGCATAGGCCTTCCCACCCTGCTCATTCCTTCACTGTCTGTGCACAAACATGGCAGGAGTGAAGAGGGTAAGGCTACAGTCTGTAAGAGCAGCACCGCCTCACACCAGCCCGCAGAAACCTCTCGAGGATCAGAAAGCCCTGCTCAAAAGCATAGGATGGGATAAGTTCTCTATTAAAAATAAAAAAAAATAATGATCTTAGAAGTGAAGTAACTGTTCAAGGCTTTCATTGGAGAGACATGACTGAATTCATTATGTTTTAGTTATCAGTTTGTCTTCTCTTTTCAGTTAGTGATACATTAAGGAATCTGCCCAAATAAAATCTCTCTGGAACACAGCAATGAATAACAGACATTACACGGAATATGCATAATGGTCAAAATTGAAGCAATGTTCCCAGCAAATAGCTAAAAATCTTATCTCCTGAGGTAAGAATACAGAGAGGATCATTTTAAGCAAATGTTAGTGTTTTAATATAAAAGATGGTGAAGCTATCGGCACTCTTCCTTCTTTCTGCGAAGGGAAAAAAAGAAGAAAAAGGAAGAAAAATAGTGACTGACTGCCATTTATTAAACTGTGAGAAAAGCCAGGCTCCCAAGAAAAAAGGTTCCCTTGAAAACTGAAGAAGAAACACAAGCAGGAGTATGAACTTCTTGTGAGGATCCTCTCGGACCATCCCCAAACTCTACTTAAGGTCAAAAAGTAATAAGTAAAATCCCTCACAAAAACTGTGAGATATACAGCTAAAATGCATGACAAAAAATCCAGATTTATTTCCTGTAATGCAGCAGCAATGTAAATATTAACACTTTAACACTCAGACAGATGTGATTTCTTTAATCAACAGCCTCCCTAGAAGACACAGACCACATACATACCCACACAGATTAGTATTCAGTTCTCATGGGTTGTGATATTTTCCATTGGCAAGACATTAATATCTGACCAACTAGCTGCCACTGAGGTGTTCAGCGAGTTAAACCGCTGCACCAGCAGGTCAGCACTTGGAAATTTCCAATTCATTTATGGATCTGAGTGGTTTTGTACACTGTTGGACCTGGGAGAGAGAGCCTGCACACAAGAGAAAGAATTAAGAACAACAAGCTGTATGGGCAAGGTGTGATTCAAGTTTCTGTGAGAGTGAGCTTGTGAGTCTGGAGGCTTTAACACACTTGTTCCCAAGTAAGGCAAGCATCTGGCAAAACTGGCGTGGTGGCAGTGTGATGGACTTTTGGTCTTTACCAGTGTCCTTTAATTCGGGTCTGATGACAATTTATCATACACTGAATTAAAAAAGAGCACGGGCAGCTTTTTCCAGGTCCCTCTCATGCCACAAAGAAGCTACAAAGGTGAGGAGTAAGACAATCCCTGCCACATCTCACCCATCTCCATTTCTTCACTGTGTCTGTCATCTTACACATCAGACCAAATGTCTAAACTTCTATGTCCGTGCACACAAGGGTTTGGTCACTGGATTAACCAACTGTTCCATGTTTCACAAAAGGGTAACTCCTATCATCAAAACTACAGGAGCTTCACTTTTAATGATTTTTTAAGTGCTTTGTGAAAGCACACTACGTAACATTTCCATGCCTAAGAGACAAGTCAAACACAGCCAGCCTTCCTCAGGATCTATTCTAATGACTGTTTATTCCATGCCAACCACCTCCCTTCACTGAATAAGGAAAGTTTCTCAGGTAGTTTTGAAACAGCCCCTTCCCTGCACACAAAATCGGTGCAGGCACAGTGGAAACACTGTTACTGAAGAGGCTGAAGAGGATTTTTCTGAGCAGTGTAAACTGCACAATACCAGGAGAAAACGGTGGAAGAATTCCTCATGGGACTGAGGTTTTACTACACACTGCAGCTAACAGATGACCTTTGGCAAGGGCTTCACGTCAATAGGGAAAACATTTACTCACTGAATAAACAAAGCCAGACTATAAGCCTTGAATTCATAGATTAAAACCAGCACCACTGCTTAGACAAGAAAGTAAGAAATTGAAGGAGCCAGCCAAATGACAGCAAAATATCCAGCCCATAACAGTATTGAATCTAACTACTTTTGAAATCTCAAACGAGAGTTTCAGCTCTGCTTCCATCAAAGCTAACGGCAAAATGTCACTGTCTTCACCAGTGCCAAACCCAGGTCACTGCATTTCCCAAACTGCTCTCATTAATAAGCCATTCACCCATTCTGCCTACACCAATAAAAGTGCAGGAGGAAAATTAAGGATGTTATTTGTCTATTAAGCATCCTTTCCATATTTTCATACCTAATCCAGAAAAGGAACCTCACTGAAAGCAGAAATTCACAGCCCATTACACCTACTTCAGTGTTTAATGATCTGATTTGTACATCTGAGTGTGCAGGAAGTAAAGAACCATCCCTGCATTATACAGAAGGCAGAATCTACTCTGGGCAAAACAAAACACAGGATTCAAAACAGTTCTCCTGTACTATAATAATCACATGAACCTAGTTCAGTTATTTCAGAAAGATTCCAGACACTTCACCAAAATAATTCTCTTTCATTAAGCATCCAAAATCACTGTGTTCATCAAGTTTTCTGAGTATTAGCCCTAGTCCCAAACTAGATTATGATCATTACGACTAGAAAAAACAACTAAAGATCAAGACAAGAGTTAAACTCAGTTTTGGTAAAATAAAATTTAAATTTAAAAAAAAAAATCATAAAGCAATCTGAATCACTGGGACTTGGAAGATATAAAAGTTCTGTAAGATACCATTATATACCTCATGGGAAGAATGAGTTTCACAGCAGATGGAAAAACAGTGAGATGTTAAGAGAGCCCATGCTACCATAAGCCATGTGAGAAAGAGTAAATATGAAAAATACACAACTCCACGGCATGAAGCCAAATAAACACATCCAAAACATGCATTTCCATCATGGTTAGACATGAGAGATAAAAGGTATCCTATTAAATGTCGTATGATCACAGCAAGTCTAGGATGAACACAGCAGCCTGCTGAGCATCATCACTCTGGGAGAGAGAGACCAAGATCACCTGGATTCTTTCACAGTTCAGATTCTTTCAGATGACCAATGTGTTTGTTGTGTTTTAGAAGGATTTCATCACTGAACAACGGGAGAGGGATCACACTCCTATTACATGCTCTTAGTTTTCCTTTTCCATTTATCTGCTTAATGACAAAAAGCAAAAAGAAATCCCAAACCACGAAAAAGGTGTAATCCTCAGCAAGGGAGGCAGAGCTCTAACACACCACTGGTGCTGCAAAGGACTTCTCAGACTCCAAGAAGGATTTTTTCTGTTCCCCAAGGCTGCTATGAACACTTCACACTGTAAATACAGTGTTCTTATAATACTGCCACAGGGTGTATGTAACACACACGCCTCCTGATAATAAAAGAAAGCAATCAAGGAGTGTGCATTCTTTTTCCCCACTTGTGAAGAACACATGCTTCCCAAAAGGAAAAACTTAATCAATTTTAACTGCATCATTTTATTAAATGATCTGTCAAGAATACATTTTCATTCAAAAAAAAAAATCCAATCAAAACAGAAAATTGCTTGGAATCAATAAAACAATTCAAACCCTCAGGGAATTCTACCCCACAACTAATACACTGCTCAGCATGAGCAGAGAAGTCTCAGCTATTAGGTATCATGCACAAGGCTGTTGTAAAGCCACCTGTAAGGCACCCAGCTGTGTCCCTGGAGAACTACCTACTGCTACAGCCTCTGAACACTTCAAAGCCTCAGATCACTGCAAGCACTGCTCCCACGGTAAATACACTCCTGCTACCCCGCTACAGCAGGCAGCACAACAGAGCAAAGCAGCCCTGACACAGATCCATGTCTGCCTGTCACTTCTGCTTAACACCAGCCTCTCCAGATGCCTGTGCTGCTCTGCAGCTCACTCTGAGACCAACTAGGTGCTGCTGCCAACGCTGTCAGAAAGATCTGCAGCCTGAGGAGAAAACAGAGGTGCTCAGTCTCCCCACTTAGTGCCTGGCCCACAACTCCTTACAGCAGGGGCTCCATGCCACTTAGAAAATCTCCATGCCTGGACTCAAATTCCAGCACGAAGCAAACTATTTTGTGGGCAATTTCAATGATGTCAGGTACAGAACGAGCTGGCTGGGCAGAAGTCTTCAGGCCTTATCACAGAGAAAGTAGCATGCAAGCAAACACAACCTAAGACACCATTTCACGTAGCCAAATTTCCCTTCTCACTTTTCTGTTGCTGGAGGGTTTGCCCATCTATCTTCCTTATCTTTATAGCACATTATTATACAATAATCTCATTCAAGATCAAAACAGAAGAAGCAATAGCCTTTTATCTCTTGTCAACAGCAATGCTACTTGAAATTTACTATCAGTTGACGACTCCCCAGTTGCAGGTGCTGAACAATGCGTTGATCCATATGATCTCTGCAGTGCTTTACACCACCACAGCACAACTGCTCAGTCTGACACACAGAAAGAACCATCCCTACAGCTCCCTGCTACAGCACTTTAACACAAGTTCCTGCCTGTCATCCCTTTCCTCAGTAGTACATATTTGAGTTTTATCATCTCACAGAACACACACATAACCACACCCAGGCACATGTCACTCTTACAACAGTCAGGAATTCCTAGACCTCATCTTGTTTTTCAGCACAAGACCCCAGTGCCACTCGAGCTCCCCAGACCAATTCCCATGGGAGCCATGTTTTACCGTAACAGTAGACAGTTTTAACTCAAGTTTACTACAGGTTATCAAAATCAATTTCAGCACCTCCCATTCACAGGCTGGTAACATGATGTTGTCAAGGCCTTGAAAATCCAGCGGACTTAGGTGTACTCAATCTAGCAGTCTTGTAAAAAAAAAATGAATGTGCCTCTTCAAAAATGAATCATGGCATCACAGAATGTGCTGAGTTAGAAGAGACCCATCAGGATCGTGGAGTCCAACTCCTGGCCCTGCACAGCACCAGCCCCAAGAGTCACACCATGTGCCTGAGAGCATTGTTCAAACACCTCGAGCTCTGTCAGGCTGGTGTTGTGACCACTTCCCTGGGGAGCCTGTGCCAGTGCCCAACCACCCTCTGGGGGAAGAACCTTTTCCTGATATTCAACCTAAACCTCCCAGGTTCACTTCATGCCATTTCCTTGAGTCCTGTCCCTGGTCATGAGGGTGAAGAGATCTGTACCTGCCCCTCTGCTTCCCCTCACAAGGATGTTGAAAACCACAACATCTCCCCTCAGTCTCCCCTTCTCCAGGCTGAGCAGACCAAGTGATCTCAGCCAAGCCTTGTATGGCTTCCCCTCGAGGCCCTTCACCATCCTTGTGGCCCTTCTTTGGATGGCTTCTAATGGCTTGATGTTGTTTTTATACTGTGGCACCCAAAGTGCCCCCAGCACCTGAGGTGAGGCTGCCCCAGTGCAGAGCAGAGGGGACAGTGTCCTCCCTCGCCTGGCTGGCCATGCTGTGCCTGATAGGATGATGGGGCTGGCCTTTTCCTGGCTGCCAGGGCACTGCTGGCTCATGTTCAACTTGCCAACGACCAGGACCCCCAGGTGCCCTTTGCACAGGCTGCCCTCCAGCCTCATTCTCAGTCTGCCCATACAGCCAGGGTTGCCCCATCCCAGGAGCAGAATCCTGCACTTGTCCTTACTGATCTTCATATGGTTGGTGACTGCTCAGCCCTCTTACTTGCTGAGGTCTCTGCAGGGCGTCTTTGCTCTCAAGGGAGTTGACAGTGCCTCCCAATTAAGTGTCCTTAGTATCCCTTGCTGCTCTGTGTCCAGGTCATTTAGGAAGAACGTTGAAGAGCACAGGCTGAGGATGGAGCCCTGCAGACCTGGACACCAGGTTGATGTTACACCATTCCGTATAATCCTCTGAGCCCAACCCATGAGGCAGTTGCTCACCCATCGCATAACACAACTTTCCAGCTGTGTGCTGGACACCTTGTCCAGAAGGATCTCATGAGAGACGGTACCAAAGCTTTGCTCAACTCCAAAGAGATTCCATCTACTGGCTTTCCTAGATCAACTAGGCAGGTCACCCTGTTGTAGAAGGATTCAAGAAGCAGGACTTTCCCCTCATGAAGCTGTGCTTGCTGTGGCCATTGCTGGTTGCATTATCCTACAGCTGTTTTTCAATACGTCCCCAAATAATCTTTTCCACGATTTTACCAGGCACTGGTGACACTGAAAGACTTGTAGTTTCTGGGGTCCTCCTTCTCACACTTCTTGAAAATTGTGACAACGTTTCCCAGCTTCCAGTCGGCTGGGATGTCTCAGGATTCCTGAAACTGTCCAAAAATCATCAAGAGATGTTTTGCAGTGACATGAGCCAGCTCTTTGAGGATTCTGTGAGGAATCCCATCAGGCCTTATAGACTTGTAGGGATCCAGCTGCAGCAACAGATCCTGCACAAGTTCAGGGTTAACTGGGAGTTGACTATTCTCACCACCATGATCCTCCAGCTCAGGGCACTGAGACCCCCCCTTGGTCCAACACCAGTTCTGAAGACAGGGGCAAAGAATGCATTAAACACCTCTGCCTTGTCCATGTCCCTGTTTATGAGGTGACCATCCTCATACTGTAACAGGCTGATGCTATTTCAATACCGCCTTTTGCCATTAATGTATTTAAGAAAACTCTTCTTATTGTCCCCCACATTTCCGGCCACTTTCAACTCCAAGTGAGCTTTGGCCACATGAATTTCTCCCTACAATGGCAAGAAGCACCTCTGTGTTCTTCTCATGTCACCTGACCTTGCTTGTACTGGGAATGCACCTTCCTTTTTTGCCTTACATCCAAGAGGACATCCCTGTTCAGCTCAGCCAGATTTCTGCCTCGCCTGCTTGATTTGCAATATTTAGGAATTGCCTGCTCCTGTGCCCTTAGGAGGTGATGTTTAAAAACTGACAAGCACTGATGGACACCAGCACCTGCAAAAACATTTTCTCAGGGGACTTTACTTACCAGTTCCCTGAGCAGTTTTGTGGTCTGCTCTCCTCATGTCCAGACCTGTGGTTTTCCTGGCACTTTTACTCCTGTCAATTTTTTTTCCCTGTCAAATGATGCTGATCATTATGGAAAGTGCCCTCCTCAGATGCAATACAATATCAGCCAAGATAAGCCTTTCAAACCACTCTTCCAGGTCGCTCTAGCAACTTCACCACAAGCCACTCTGCCCCACTCTGAGATTAACCTTCAGGTAAGATACTCATTCTTACCATCTGTCATCACTCACCAACCCTCTTTCACAGGCACATAGTGACCACTACACTGGCCGCTTTGCTCCAATTCTGAGCACTGTAACTATGTTACCTTCTGTTGTTTAGTCACATCCCTTCCTCCCAGCCAGTTCAAATGAAAAACTAAAGAAATGTTGCTCGCTTCCTTTTCACAAAGCTCTGCACATGCAATCACGGCGTTTCAGGCCAGCAGCACCTGCAGTTCTACAGTAAATGACACACCCCCCCAAGGTTATGTACTCGGTAACCTTTGTGAAGGCACCCTGGGATCCATCTCAAACACTACAGGAATCCACTGGGATTCAAAGCCCTTTCTAAACCTAAGATCCCCGTCATTCAGTCAGTGCAATGGATATTGGCAAAATTCGTTTAACTTTAAAATAACATTTGTTTAGCAATGATAGAATAAGGGTCTGCCTAAATTACAGAACTCTATTCCATAATCCATAGGTATTAAATCTTTCATTTCTCAGAACTCACGTGAAACTCTGTAAATCTTGGAAGTATTTTTCATCTGCAAGTGTCTTCAGTTCTCCTCTTGGACACTCTGCATGTAGGAGTAGGATAAATTGATAACCCCTCCAATAATAAATGAAAAAGCATCATGGGAGCAAGTGAAGTCTGAATAAAATCATGCTTTGAATTCCTTGCTCACGGAAAACAGTGCACAAACTCTCTTTGACACCAAGGAGTGCCTGGATTTCACACAATTTCCCTGATACAAATGTCCATGAGTTTTGGACCTTTCTCCAAAACAAGCTATCCACATGTCAAACCAAGTTATGCAAAAAAGAATGCCTTGAAGCTATAAACGGGAACTCCTCCACTGCACAAGTTGATCTCACCAGGAAACAGCATATGGAATATTCAGCACAGACCACCTTTGCAGATTTACCAACCAACGAGGCTAAAAAGCCAGGAGTGTCAAACACTGAGCAGGAAAAGCTAAAACAGCTTCAGTATCTAACATTTAATTAGAGTGAGACCCCAAACCATAAAAGAGAAGGTTTAGCCACAGAGGAGCAAGCTGAAACGCAGTGTACCAAGATTTGCTTAAAAACTACCAAAACCCTAGCCAGCCACCAGAAAACAGGAGTGTAATGGATTTGAGGTAAACATTACTGATTTCCTTTCATTAGGCTTTGAAGAATGCAGCATGTACATCACAAGGCTTTTATGACGGGCCTGCCTAACACAAATGCCCATTATAGTTGCTGTACTACACTATCTGGAAGGCCACAGAAACAAGCTCTGCCAGGTGACCAAGGAAGAAAAGCTTTCAGGAGCAAACACTCTCAAGCTCTTCCCCAAGCCTCTCTCAACACCATTCCTCTGTATTTAGACAAAAGTTCAAAATCCAGAGCAATGCCTGCAGTCATTTTTCACTCAATTATTTTTCAGGTATAAGAGATTCAAAAGTGACCTCCAATTTCAGGAAATGAAATCCCTGAGAACACGTTCAGCTATCCAGGGACTAACTGCAGAACTGCCAGGCAAAACTGGCACTGACACCTCTTGCCCAGTGCTACAAATATGCTATTTTGGCTTTGTGTTGAAATGAGGATTTAGAATTCTGATTCTAAGGGGACATAGCATAACAATTCCTGGTAGTTAGGCTGAAGTACATGCAATAAATACTTTTGGGAGCTTAGCTTTAGGAAAAGAATCAAGTCTGAGGGCAAAGAAGAAGTGATGAGGAAAGCAAGGGTGCTGACTTTAAGCTGCAAGGCTTTAAAATACTGCAAAAACCACATAACCACCCACACTGAAATATCTTACATGAGTCAGTAAATACATGTATATACTCTAGGACTGCAGCCAGGTTGTCAAGCTTTCTTCTCTGCTGTATTTCACCCCTAAATGAAAGGCATTCTCCCTTCTTTCATCTCACAAAATGAGAGCACCTTTTTCTCCCTCTGAAGAACTACTGTGTCTCCAGAATAATGTATTTTTAGCACTTGGGTATGAGCTTTGTTTCCTTGTGACTACCAAGGAAACTGATTCAGTTCAGTGATCCAATGGAAAACAACTTTTTTTTTTTTTTTTTTAATAAATTCCATTATTAGTGGCATCATTACTATTACAAATATTCCAAATATTCAAGTTCCTGAGCTCCAGAGAATAAAATGTAGATTTTTTAAAAAAATATATTTTCCGGGTTGCACAAGCCTACACGCTAGAGCCTAGCCCAGAAAAACCACCATCATTCTTCAGGTTACCCCAAACACATTTACTCAGTGACCCTTCATGATGAACCTGAGATGCCTGATCACAGCCTAGTAAAGCACAGTATGCAAACTCAGCTGCAGAACTGCAGCAGCTGGAGGCACAATCCTCATCTTGTAGGATGAGGGAGAGCAAGGCTGAGCCCTAAGCTCAAAGACCACAGAGCCCACAATGATGCAACAAGTCCACTGGAGGGTCAGGAGGTGCCACTGACTGAAAGGGAAGCAGGTGTTTACCAACAGGAGTCCAACTAGGTCTTGATTAAAATTTAAACTTTTCAATTAGAAGATGTCTGTTTGAAACGCCCAGAATAGTCAAATGTAATTGTTGTCAGCCTCTGGAAACTCTGAGAAGGAAAAACAGCTAGTGAAAAACTTGAAGCCTTCAATACAGACCACAAAGTTCAATAGAAATTTTTGTATTTTTCGGGGGGGGAGCTTGCTCACCCTTCTAAGACTACTGTAAGTACAGTGGATCAGAGATACTACTGGCAAAGTAAGAATACAGAAACAAACATAGTGAAGAGTAATCAGTAATTCTACTAAAGGCAAGAGAGATCCTGTGAAGGTGAAACCTGTAAGGGGACACCCTTGACATTCAAACACAGTTGCAAGGAACCACTGGTATCTCCTGTAACAGGAAAAGTGGAAAGGACCTAAGCTAAGTCAGTCATTCTTTTCAGGGAAGTCGGAATGACAAAAAGCCTTGGAAGTGCTGACCCCACATTAAACATTATCTAGGCTTCTGATTAATAACCCTTGATCCTTCTGAACATGTGAATATTAATAGAATGAATATGCAGAAACCTCTATCTGAATTCACCCAGTAACAAGAGGAAAAAAAAACTATAATCAAGAAAAAAACAAGTGTAATGCAAAGGAAGTTGCATATATTTCAAATAATACTTGAAAACACTTATAAAATTTCACTACCTTTGCCATGCAATTTATTCAGCAAAATTATTTGCAATAACCAGGCTTTAAAATAGACAGATCATAAAAGGGCAAGAGGTTTCCTTTTCTTTTCCAAACTCATTTTCTTATATCATGATCTATGAAACAGATTTTGTGGAAAATATAATTCACTAAGTCGGTAACTCTATTACAAATAGTCATACATCAAATGACATTACAAACAAGCACTGTAATCAGCAACAGGTCAGTCAATTGTATCTATTTCAGAACTTCAATTCCAAGATTAACTGCTTCATATTTTATTTGGTAAAAGCTGTTACACAAGGCACATGAAGGCTTAAAAAAGCAGCTAAGAAAGTGAAAATAAAGACTATTATTAATATAAAACACTATTTTATAAAGTTGCTAAGGAATGAAGAAAGGGTGAAGCTAAATTCTAATGGAAGACATCATGACTGCTCCTACTTACAAATAAAAACACACCTTTGTTTCTGGGAAGTACACATCACCTTTAAGGAAGTACACTGACTTCAATGTCAATAACCTCAACTAAACTTCTTACCAATAAAAACATGATTTGTTTGGGGTTTTTTCTTCCAAAATCCCCCAGCTGCAGGTAGCTCTCCAAAACCAAGACAAATTCCTCACTTCTAACAGATTTTACTCAATCCTTATTTGGATTAACTCCTAATCAGCCTGCTAGCTCTTACCTTCTCTAATCCTTTCACCTTTACTGCTTCATTTCAGCAACAGTTTGCCTAGGGTTGTTTAAAGAGGCAGATTTGGCCATACCTGAGCAGATGCCCAGCAGCACAGACACACCTAAGAAATGCATGCAGGTGAA
>VZUA01088804.1:15891-51995 GCA_013401035.1 Horornis vulcanius
GCAAAACTTAGATACAGGACACAGAACGTGATGATGGACACTGGGACCAACCAGGTGACCAGAAGGAACTGTGCCTGCCTTGGGAACCAGTGACTTAGCCAATTGAGAGACACCTGAAGGAGTGGACAGTAGTGCTAGAAAACTAAAACTGAGGTCCAATGTAAACAATAAAGTGGCTTCTGATGAAAATCATATTGGTTCTATTATTCAGTTGCCCATTCTCCCTGCTGCACAGCCTCCTAGATAAACATATAATAATTGTAATTCAAATAAGTGATGTTTATGTGATGATGGTAACAATGATAGGAATTCACATTTGATGAAGAAAACTAAAACTAACTTATTCCCTACCTACTAATATTTTCCTCATTCCTACTCTACCCCCTACACCAGCATGCTGAAAATAGTATAGTAACAATTGTCACAGTGTAATTTCACAGGCACCAAAAATGCAGGAGTAATTACAAAGATTGGCAGGAACAGGAAATAATCTATCACACAGTTTTCAAATAAATTAGCAAGCAGTTGGTTTTTCAAGAGTGCTAGGTGCTAAATACTTTGAGTATCTTGACACTTTATTTAGGAGTCTGATGTGAATGAGATTTTCTAAACATCTGTCTTATCACCAAAGGCAAAATTTATCTCCACTGACTGAGTTAGAACTTATTGCAAGGAGGAATTTCAGTTATTTGCATCAATGTGTAGACAGTTTTGGAAACAACCTTACAGTAGCTTTTAAGGGACAATTCTGTATGATCAAGTGATTGCTAATACTTACAATTCCATGCTTCTGAAGCAGGTCAATATCCTGAAAAAAGGATTCCTAAACAAAGTAGCAGAAAAAAAATAGACATTGCTTTTTCTTGTTATTACATGTATTTCGCTATGTCACTGTTTCAGATTTGTAAACATTTATTGATTTTTTTTTTAAAAATACATAATTTGCTGTACAACTGAAATAAGCAAAGCCATAGTGAGCCAAAAAGGCCTAGACAGTTCCTATCATCTTCTCCATAAAGTGTATCTTCACAGGCAATTAATCCTCTGCTGTGGTTATAAAACTTGTGTTATCATCATAATCTGCAGTTTTTCTGCCATAGTTTCTCACTCTTTTTGTGCTGATGAGCATTCCTTGGAAGCAGAAAATTAACTGATGGTCCCCTTGCATTTAATATAGAAGTGCAAAATATGATGAAATAACGATAATCCCATTAAAAACTGTGCACAGCTTTTGAAAGGTTAATGAAGGTTACTTGAAGAACCAGGCTGTACAGGGAGTAGGGGAATGAGATTTTCTTGGTAGTAGACTGGAACAAGACTTTAAATGCATTGAACTCCCTAACAGTTTTTGGGAACCTCCTGTCCCTCTATAGGTTTCATAACGCTATCAAGATACCTTCAAGCATTTGCTTGACATAGTTTTCAATCAATCACAAATTTACCTCATCATCCTGGTATCCTGGTTCTTCTTGGACTACTTGATCCTCCATGGCCTTCATCTTGAAAAAGCATGCAATAAAGTATTGATCCCTAGTGGGAAATGGAAACAAAGATAGTCATGGGGAAGCAATAAATGAGTAAATGTCTGTAAAAGGACTTTTAAGAAGTCCTTGAACTACTGAAACATCAGTATGACATCATATATGGATTTAAATTTGAATTATGCTTCCAGCTCTTCATTATCTGACCTAGCAGGCCAAAAGGAGAAAATCTATGGCTTTACACTCAGATGAGCCAGTTTGGCTAGAAAGGGCTTCATAGGTATCAGGAAAAGAGATCTCATTCCCTTGTGAGAATCTTGGGTCAGAGATAAGTTTTGAAGGTGGAAACATTTAAAATTAATTATCACTAGTGGAATTTATTCTGTTAAGAATGCTAAAGGCAGTCGTGTTTTTTATAACAAGAGTCAGTATAGTTGCAGACAGAATAGGTAATGAAAAGGCAATGCAACAGCTCAGCCTCTCCATCTTTATGTGACAGAAAACCCACAAAACAGTGCTGAGAAGGCTACAGCTCCTTAGTGATCTATCTTGAGAGCAGATTAGTGAAACTGTTTTTGTTTTGAAGTTCTTGCTGAGGTTCAAAATGACCAATAAATGCTGAAGACATACAGGTAATGGCTGTAGGAGTATGTTTGCATGGAGAGAACAAAAGAAGGGTATATAAAAATCTGGAACTTTTATTATGCAAACCCATATACACAGAGCTCATTTCATGTTTTTTCATGGTTAACTTGCCACGTCTGTACTACACCACAGCTTCATTGCCTTCTCTATGTGATTTCCTATAAGCAAGGCCTAGAACTGGAATAGGCACTTAGTGATAGCATAGTTAAACAAGCAAAGTGTGACCTCCTTAAATTTTATGAATGCAAGAATAGTGAATACAAAGTAGTTCCTTAGAAATATGATCTTATAACCAAACTACTCTATCATTTTTTTTTTGGTTTTGTAAATGGATTTAGTTGCTTCTGTTTAAATTGTGAGCTTACCTTTGGTGTTCTAGCTATGGATAATCAAAAGTTTTGTAGACCACCGCATCACAATATGTTCACATATTCACTTGCTCATTTGTTAACAAAATCCACAAACTATAAGATGGGCTATATCTAACATAGGTTGGGATAGTTTAGGCTAAATATCTGCAAAAAGCCTTTTTTTCAGCTTCTAAATGGATACTAATTTGCTTGCAAGAATCTTGTTTATGTAGAGGCTGGGAAAGAAAGGAATAGGATATCAGAATTTCAGAATTATCTTATTCCGTTAGTATTTAATGGAAATACTCTTATAAAATCACTTGATTCTGATAGTGTCATGAAATATTTAATTTCTATCTCAGAACCCTGACAATTATGGAGTGACAAATCACACCTTCACATAATTACAGCAGAACATTATTTTAAAAATACTTTGGGAGATTTGAAAAATCCCCTAGCTTCAAATACTAAAGGAATAAAAACAAGCAATGAAAGAGGTACTAAAACTATATTACAATCTCCTTCATTAAAAACGTCCTCACAAAATGCACATAATCCTGCACTTCAACCACTGCTGAGCAGGTTATGGGATTGTTCTCCTACTCCCCATCCTTAGGCAATTGGCATCTCACAGCAGAAGAACGAGGCAGACTCAGACCTGTGCCTTCCTGCAGGCTATAAGGGAAAATGGAGAAATTTTACCTCACCCTATTAAAAGCTTTAGGTACGAAAAAAATCCTCCTGCTCTGTGGAGTGTTGTCCTGCTGCTAGTGTGTTGGCACACCTGAAGGATTCCAGTCACCACTGCCTGCACTGAAGCAGATAAAAGGGTGAAAGTCTGAGGCAACAGAGCACGAAAATCCATGAAAAACCACCGTCTTGTGCCACCTCAAGTACCCAGGGGTGAACAAGACCTGGATACCGCGGTGTCCTTCCAGCCTGGGGGTGTGACAGACAACCGCTCCCTGCAATTCCCCCTAGGCTTGGGTTGGCAGAAAATGGCAGCAGAGTTCGGCTCCCTCGGTCGGGGACAGGGGGCGATCCGACCTGCCCCAAGGGGCTCCACGGCAGGACCTCACATCAGTTGACTCAGAGGAAAGTAACTGATTAATAGTCATCAACACAGAGATTTATTTGGCTTTTCTTTGCCAGCTGCCTCCTCATGAGATGTACATTTCTGTTCCCACGGGGCGAGGAACCGCTGAATCTCCCTCACCCCGCAGAGCACCGTAATTCCCCATCAAAATTAGAATAGAAATTAAATCCCCAGCTCATGCCCAGGCAGCTCCGGGGGAGAGGGTGGGTGCAGTACCCCGGACGAAGGTTCCGAGCTCGCCACGACCGCCCACCTTCCTCCTCCTGAGGGCACGACCCTGCCGCCTTCCGGCCGGCGGCGCTGGGCGGGGCCGTGGCGGGCGCCATGAGGGCGNAGGATGCCACTCACGCATCTTCCTCAACGAGGCACACACGGCGTTTTTGGATCAGATGGCCAAAACCTGTCAGAGAGCTGGAAGAGAAGTGCCTTGCTTGGAGTCACAGGACAAGAAAATGAGGCTGAGTCATACACATGACTTAATCTGCCATTTTAAAAGGATGGGAAAGGTGCTTTTTAGGATATGAACACAAGGCATCTGCAGTCTTTTTGGAGACAGTATTTTGAAAGCAGTCGCCTGTTTTAGCTCGCCTCTGGTATCACAGTTGGTATGGGACTGCATGTCAAAGAGACATCACATCTCCTGCGAGCAGGAGGAGTTCCTGGCTGCCCCTTGTGTGGGTTTGGAATGGCAGAAGGGATTAGAGCAGTATCCCAGCCTGTTTCAAGGGGCTTGTGGAAAGTTCCCCCCTCTCTGCCTGTGGGAGGTTAGTGGCACCTTTTCCAAGCCATTTCTTAGCCAAGTCAGGAAACCAAACAACAAAACCCATGGCCCTGTGCCATCATCAGAACATCACGGGAGTATTTGCAGGGTCCCTGTTCGAAACATCAAGCAATTTCTCTAAGTACCAAAAGTCCAATCCTGGGACCCCAAGGCTTTGTCTATATAGAGGAAGCAGCTGGCACAGCTTTTGAAAACCACATTATTCTGCAAGAGCTATTCCAGAAGAGCACTTAGGCAGACAGCCCTTTAAAGGCGAATTCCTTTACAAAGTTTATTCCAGAACAGAATGCACATGCAGAGGGTGACCCTTCTGGTGCTGCTGAGCAGCTCTGCAGCAGATAATACCTCACTCTGTAAACAACCTTCCCTTCATTATCCTTTTAGTTTGTAAAATTGTCAATGGTCAATGAATGCACAGAATCTTAAGACAATTTCCCACTCCAAAGAGCTACTTTGGACAATAAATTACATTCTACAATTTCATAACATTGTGTGTTTGTTAATTGCTCATTCGGTTTCCAGCTCGTATTGTACAATAACCCCATAGAGCCCATCCTGTTGGACATTGGCCCAAGTGAGTAGAGTCATCCCTCTGTCTTCTCCTTCCATTCTACAAGTCTTGCTGCTGACCAGTGCATCTCCATCCCTGAGGGATGTACTGGAATGAGACACACCACTGTGATACACATTTCCTCTCACTTGAAATCTTGTACCTGTTTGGACAAGAACCAAGTCAAACCATTATCATAAAAAATTAAGTATCCAGTTGATTTTTTTATCCTCACAAACTTCATCCATGGTTGGAATAGGGAAATCATGAGGGATTTTGTTGTTGTTGGGGTTTTGTTTTCCATCTCTGGTGAGAACTAAGATAAAGTACAAAAGCTCTGTGCATACAATGGGTCCCAGGGTAGGACTGGCAAAATATCAGATCAGCCAAGCTTTGTAATTCAGACTGAAATAACAGGAGGGCTCTATTGTTAAAATGGAATTACTGAAAATAGAATTACTGGAAGAAATAGAGATGGTACTGGGAGACTGAGTTATGTCTCTGTCACAGTCTTGAAATCCTTAGGCAAAGTCTCGATCAAAGTACTCAATACTGCAGTATTGGGAGTGATCCTGCATTAAAAAGACACAGATTTTGCTACCTCTAATTTATTTTGAGTTAATCACTAAGGATATGTTATAGGATTAGAGATCTTCCATCTGTCTATCAAGATGTCCTGTCCAGATCATGGTTCAGCATTGCAGCTATGGAGGAAGTGATGAGTTAGAGGGCTGTGCCCATTGATACTAAAGAGATGTCAGGTCAAGTCAGGAACACAACAGATTGCATGTGACTGGAAAAGAAGATAACAGTAGTATCAAAACACCAATGAGACAATTCAGGAACGGGTATTTTTCTAAATGAGAAATAATATCTATGTCAACTATACAAACACAGTAAGTGATAGTAGTCCAAGCACCACAAGATTCACTATTTTAATAGGTGATTTTGAAATTAGAAAAAAAATATATATGTAATTAAGAATGATATCATATTTAAAAAAAAAAAAAAAGCAAACTGGAAAAAACAAGGCCACTTTCAAACTTTGCAAAACCTAAATCAAGTTAGAGGATTTATGGAAACATGCATCAGTATATCACATGTGATCTATCAAAAAGACAAAGGAGATAAGAAAAACTGTCCATTTGGAGAATGCACAAGGATTTTTTTTATTTAAGATAAAAAATCCCCAAACTAGTAATAGAGAACAATAGGACTGAAAGGGACATCAAGAGATTATCTATCTCATAGCAGAGTCAGATGTTCATTTGGCTGGGAAGGCTGTGAATTTTCTTTTGTCTTTTGAGAAAGAACTAGGCAATTTCAGTGCTTGCCTATCCTTGCCATTACCCTTGTTGTCTACCCTTCACTATGCCATGCAATGTTATCTGTAAAAATGTGCAACATTTGAGCTAACTTCTACTTTTAAAACTTCAGGTAACTGGGACTCTAATTCTTGCATGTTTTTTTACTACCCCAAAAGAGAAAAAAAAGCCAGCATAAGCAGTTCTTAAAAAAATGCCCAAACATGATGAATTATGTGATAGTCTGTACAGCTTGCTCTTACCTGCTTATGACCTTTGGGGCTGAAACATGCAGCCCTGGAATACGGTATTGCCATTCTCAGTAATTTGCTGTAAGCTTTATACTGAATGTGCAAGGCCTCAGGACTGAGATTTGTCAGGTTTGCTTTGTTTGAGCTTCTCTCAACCCTTCTGTATCTTTTCTTTGGTTAGCTGTGACAGCAGTTTCCATAATTAACCAGCTCTATGGCTAATTTGTTTTACTTCTGTTTATCTGTGTGTGGTACAACCATAATTTTGTATAAATAAAAGTAACAAACAGTTATTCTGTGTAGAAAAAGAGACTTATGACTAGCACAACAATGCAGTGCAGAGAAATGCAGGCCTGGAGCAATAGCAGAAGACTCAAGAAGTGGGGGCGTGAGATTTGTTAAGGAACACAGGGGGATAAAGGTAACAGGCAAGGCATGGGCTTGGCACAGCTAGCCTGATGGGTGTGAACAACTCACCAGTGATGAGTCAAAGAAAAGCTGACCTGGAGCTAGATTTAGGGCTAACAAAGAGGGCGGTGAAAAAAAAATATAACATTCATAATAGACACTACATACCATAAAATCAGATATAGTGTGGTGCTGCTAGGTATAGGTGCAGCAGTGTTCCAGCCCTGCCAGGATCACCTTGCCATGCCTTTTCCAGCCCCAGTGTTCCTGGAGCTGTAGGCTCTTTGACTCTCTTAGCCCTAAACCTAACCCTTACCCTAACCACTACCCCTACCCCTGACCCTTTGAGCACATTTCTAACCTATGCTAATGGATTTTTTTAAAGTATATATTTTTAAAGCAGCTTTTTCATTTTTAATGTTTCTTTCTGCTTAAGCAACTGGTGCTGCAACCTTTTACAGTTTATCAGTCTCTACAAAAAAAAAAATCTCTATTTTAATCACTATTGGAACAAAATGAAATGCAGTTGGTAAAATATATTACTCTGAATCATGAAATGTATACTTTGGGAAGTGCAGGTCTTTTTTTAAACTGTGAGAGCTTTCTAAACAGCTGTTGCAAATTCCAAAATAACTGCTCTTGACTAACTCCACATACATAGATTTTTGTTCTGGAATGAGTGCACCTTGTTCTACTTCAGATTAATATTAACTTTATGATAAACAGAAGTAACAGACTAATTATGAAATAAGAATGCTCACATATGTAGCTAAGTGGGAATAGTAATTGCAATTGCATATCTTTGTTAATTCGAATTACCTCCAAGATCAGATAAAAGTAGGATGAAGAAAGCAATAATAAAATTTATTTTATATTAAACTGTTACCAGTCTTCAGATTTGACAAGCTTGCATTTGAATCAAAGCTCAGTCACAGCCCTGGTTAAAGTCCATGGGTGAATATCTTCACTAAGTAAACCAGAAGAATTGACTGAACAACCCTCTGCTCACAGATTAAATGGGAAGCCATTCCCCAAGAGAATGAAGTACAACACATGGCCAGTCCCTGGCACCAGGGGCCTGATCAGAGGACAGAGCATGGCCAGGCTCCTACACTGCCCTAACTAATGCCCCATATTCCAGCTCTCAGAGTGAGCCTGAGCTTAGCTTTAACCCAGTAAGGTATCATGATTTGCTTTTCTCCTGTTTGTATTCCCTCTGGTGCTTATCTGAACAGTAAAAAAGGAAAGATCCAATCATGCAGCTGGGAGATGAGGAAGAAAGACAGGGAAAGATTGCCTCAGCATGGTGTTGTATCAGTTTTGCTATTAGGTGGACTGTCACTGTTCCTGTAGACAGAGGGACTTCTCTGGGACTGAATACAAATACAGGGGGTAGAATTTGTCTGGCAGCAGCTGAACACATTGGTGCATAATAAAAAAATGAGAGAGAAGAGGCAAGGATTTGTTGCAGGAAGCTGAGTCAGAAAACTTGATTTAACTGCAATAACTCACGAGAAAACAAGAAAATGTTTTAATGCTGCAGAACATAGGACTCTGTGTATTTTTCACAAAAGGATTCTGACTCCTAATGCAAACAAAGTTGGAAGTACTGCAAATACTGTCCTAACTGTTATGGCCAAAAGACTCAATGCTTCTTTAACTTATTCACACACTAGCATTGAAAATCAGTCTGAGAAAGATTTATGCACCGAACACAGGACAGCAGAGTTTTCAGTGTTATAGCTGAAAAAAAAGCATACTTCATTGAATGTATTTTTCTCCTCTTTGATGCATTCCAGCTCAAAGAAGCTGAGTGCTTCTGTTGTCAAGTAGGATGAATAATGACTTTGAGTACACTGCTCTGTTTTGTACTCAGGACAACATTCTCATTAGCAAGATTAAGAAAGAAGAATGGATTTAAAGTGCAGCTGATAGAAAATTTTAAATTTCTAGGTAATGGCAGATTTCACTGGTCACATCAAAAAATTATGTATTGCAGGAAAAACATTTTAAAATTCACATTTGGAAGAAATTCAGCACTGGTATTTGAGACATTTCTTCATTTTAAAAAAGCCACCAAATTTTGAAGAGCTTCTGCTTGAAAAACTAATAAATTTAATAGTCTTTCCACATTCCTATCAGTTTGGAAAAGCTCAGGTTTTCTAGCTTAGCCTCTCAGTTGGTATCAGCTTTCCTTTTAAACCAGCCATGCCACAGAATTGAACGTGCTCTTCCTTTGGTCAGTTTCCTACTCTTGGCTTTGCCTGCTGCTTCCAATTGAGTTTGTATGCAAACCACAGATAAAAATCCCATTCTTGCTCCATTTGTATTCCATATGTTTGCCAGGCTATTGGCCACAAGAGATCATAAGCAGTTTGTTTTTCAAACCTCAAAACTTGGATAGGCATTGAGTGCATCATCATACAGTTGTTTTTACATTAGAATAATATTTAAAGGTCTCAAATTGTAATTGGCTTTAAAATATTTTTTCCTTGATTTTGCTACAATAGAGGCTTAATTTTCAGTAATGGTCTGGCTAATAATTTTCTTCAATCTCAAACCTTTAAACTTGAGATTCATTACCCTGATTATTCTTTTTTAATCCATTGTTATCCTTTCCTTGGATTACCATGGGTTCTTTACCAGCCTTACTGGAAGTGAGTTCGTTATTAAACACTTCTCTGCCCATAGCTGAAAAAAAAAAGCTGTTAAACTCTCCTCATGATTTTTTTCTGAATTGGTGATTATAATTTACATATCTGTGTTTCTGAAACTCTGTGCAGGTGCACAACTCCTACTCAATAAAAACTCCCACTGGGGTTCAACTCTTTCTATTGTAGTCTTTCTTCTTATTTTGTCTGTCCTCCACTGTTCTTCCACTGGATTATTGAGGCACTGTTTTAACAGTCAGGCAATCCAAGACAGAGGAATAGATCAGAGTTTCTGAGACCAGAGTTCACATGTGACTTCTGCTCTTAGGGCAATGAGCATCAAACAAGAAGAAAGTAATGAGACACTCAAATATTTGATTTCAAAATTGTATTCAGTGTTGAAATGTAGCCATGAGATGTTCCTTACTGACCAGCCTGTTCCCCAGCCTCAGCTGTCAAATGCTGCTGGTGCAGCAAAAGCAAACTGGAGATAAGAAGCTGAAGAGAACAACCATCTTTTAACCTGGGCTTTTAGAAATGACTGAGTGGTCTTGAAGAACTTTTTCTCAAGTAAAAGCATCTGCAGGTCAGCTCAGGATTCTGAATTGTCTGGGTGAAGGACATTCCTGGGTATTGCTTCAGGAGGAATTCAAGTATATTTGAAAAGCTAGAAGACTTGCTTCCAAAGAAAGAAGTAATATCCTCTCACCCATTCTTCTCAGGAAGACGAAAGTGTTAGTGGTGATGGGTAGGGACCTTACTGGTTTAGGGGCAGAATCTGTGAGAAAAACTGACAAGAAAGCAACACTAAAATGTGCAAAGCAATCGCACTTGCACACTGTCTTTACATGAGCAACTGCCCTTAAGAATTTTTTTTTTTTTTTTTTTTNGGGTGCCAACAAATCAGCTATGTCAGCAGGAGAGAGAAAAATTTAACTCAATCTATGACATCATGTCCTATCCTTCTCCAAACACTGGATCACCTGGGATGAGGTGTATTTTTAGTCCTCTAGTTTCCAACATATATTGAGACTGTTTCCAAATGCTTTCCTTCTTATGCTTTTCAAGCTTTGCATCCTGGGTGTGGAGGTCTGAAATACTAAATATTAGCAGTCTGTATTCCCTGCGCTTAGTACATGTCAGTAAATCCAAAACCTAAGGAAGCTATTTGCACTACTTAGGCACACAAAGGAACAGACACACACACACACACACACACACACACACACACACACACACACACACACACACAAGCAGCTTTGATGGGTTGTAGCTGTTTGGGATTGACAAACACATTCACATCTTTGTATACACACTCTCCTGATTCACATATGGGCAGCACATATTATAGCATAGTAAAGGCCTTCTCAACAACAAGCCTGAAAATTCTTATTAAAACAAATAGTGTTTAACCTTTTCTTCCCCCTTATATACCTTGGAAAGTCACTGGCTTATATTTTACTTGTTTGGACTTAGAAGATTTGCTTGTTTGATGAGGATGGTACTTGCTAGAATCTTGTCTATGTCTCAGTTCCTTCAAGAGAAATGAAGGGCAGAGAAAATTTCTGTAACTTACCATATTGTTAGGATTAATGCCTTAATACTCATGCATTTCCTTTAAAAAGTCAGTCCTGTCCCCAAGTGAAACATAGCTGTCTCTAGGGTGAAATACAGCAGCACTACTGCTAGCAGCACCAAGCTGGAGTAATGGAAAAAGGAATAAAAGTATCCTCTCCTGTTGAAACGGCAGGAGAAATTTCAGGGCCATAGAAGGCAATTGTAGTCTTGTAAAATAGCTATGACACCAGGGAATGTCCTTATCTGATAAAAAGCAACTGATGGAATTATTCCATAAAGCTCGCAGCCAAGTCAGCTGTCTCCAACAGAAACGAGTTTGGAATATTTCTTACTTTATGATTTATTGACTCCATAAACTGCTTTCACAAAATTAACAAATCCCAACACACTTGTATGTTTCAGTGTGCCAACGTGGATAGAAAATGACACTAGCATCACATGGTTACTGTGTTTTTCTGAGACAGTTTTATAAGCAAATGAATTTCTCCCAAAATCCACTCCCTGCATGATTCCTTAGTGAAATATATTTCCCCCTTGACACTCCACGGTGACAAAGCAGCACCAGTTAAAGGGCATTTTCTAACATGCTGTAATGGCAATGCCCTGCCTGTGGCAGGAGGAATGTGGCTGGCAGCATGGCAGTATCACTGGGATGATACTTAAACATTAGCAAAGACAGGGATTCCTGAAAGTAATAAGTGACCTGGATTCCACCAGCATTACTCTAATAGTGACTATTAAAAGAAAAAAAATAAACCAAACTCAATTCAGCTTGGTCAAGAGAAGCCAAAGGTGTTGTTTCCACTTATTGACCAACATGTGGCAACACAAACTTTCATTACAAAAATATGTAGAAATCAGCAAGTTGAAAACTGAGTAAATTGTGCATTATACTCATTGGCAACATGAGTAAATATAAAAGAAAATGATTATACTTAATTTCAGGTTTTAAGGAGAATAGCTTGCTCTCCTGCCAGCTTGTTTTCAAGGGCTCTTGATTTTAACAGAGCAGACAGACTTGTGACTGATCACCTATTCCTTCTCACCCCACCTCCCCTCCCTGCTTCAATGTACAACACACAAAAATTCACAAAGTGTATAACAATATAGGCATTGTTCTTAACTGCAATTTAAGAGCAATATAGTTCAGTTTAATTCCGAAGCATTTGTAGTGAAATAAATGTGTGACTCTATCAACACCAGCTTTGAATATCCTCACAGCCTTTTGTATCCGGTTCAGTGTTCCCAGCCTCTGATTCAACACAGCCTGAGTGCATTTACCACTACCATTCCTTCCACTGTTCGTACTTTCTTCCATGCAGGATATTTACTCAGATATCCTTCCCTCACTTTGTTCCTTCTCCCTTACTCTCTTTGCTCCCTGTGCTTAGAGCTTTTCCCTTTTTGTTTGACAAATAAGCATTTTTCCTTTTTCCTAAAACACTAAAAAAAAAACATGCCCAGAATTCCTATGGTTTTCTGTTAGACATTTCAAAGTAATTTGCCACTCTCCACCGAGCTACAGTGGTGTCCTAGGGTGACTTTTTAATGCTTGTATCCCCAATTGTCCATTCTGTTTGCGCTGTATATTGAGTTCTGTACCTTTCAGACTGATTCCGAGAGTGAACCAGGGAGAGAAGATGCGCAGAGTTTGTTTTCAGAGACGGCCTGACTCCCACACATTCTCTTCTCTGGACTTCTGTTCGTTGGAGGCACAGACAGCTGTGGGACAGAGATCTTTTTGCTTTTAGTTAGTTTTAGCTAGCTGAGGCAGAGAAGTTTCCTGGACCATTTTTTTCTTTTCTTTCTTGGAACTGTTTAAATCTACTTTGGACTGAAAAATCCCAGAGGAGCACCAAGGGCTCGCACCTGCGGCCCACCAGGCCTGGACCTCCGGAGAGACTAAGATTAATAAGAAAGAGACTGAGTGAGCTGAGCTACGCCCACAGCAAGGACTTTCTTAGTTTGCCACCTCTTTTCAGAGCAGAGAGAGGGGTTTTTTATTATTTTTTTTTTTTTATTATTTCATTGTTCATTTTATTGCTTCATATTATCCATTCTTTGTGTTTGTAAGTATTTTGTTTGTTAAATAAATAGTTTTTTCCACTTTTCTCTGAAGTAGTTTTTCCCAGACTGGCTGCAGAAAGAGGCCATTTGGGTTTGCTTTCCAGAGGAACCCCCTTCAGAGGTTTCCTCCCAAATTTGTCCTAAACCAAGACAAGTGGTCATGCTGTTGCATTATCATGTCTCAAGATATCAAACCAGGAATTAAATCACGGGCTCAGAATTAAGCAGTAAAATTTTAGTGTTGGGCACCTGCAGTTCCCATTGACTGCAAAAATAAATGCTTATTATGGAGCATTTTGCAAAGTGTCACTACTTGCCTAGGTGACTAAATATCAAATTAGGACATTTGTTTTGGATACTGTTATCCCCATTTTTTATTGGCAGATTATCCTTTTTTTGCAGCCCACTGCACACTGGCTCTTCTGTCCCAATTTTGATTACAAGCTTTCCTGTGTTCTACACCGGGCTTGACATCCTGACATGACCCCTGGCAACAGGTTGTCACTACCAGTTTTTTAGTCTTGGAACTGAAGTAGCACATTACTTCAGCTGTAAATGAATGAATGAATTGTGAGAACAGCCTGTCTGCTGACCCATGAAAACAATTCCCCTTTCTTTCAGAGTGACAAGATTTAAATCTTCAGAGACTCAGATTTTCATTTGCTTATATTTCCAAAATGAATCAAATTACACAGACGTGTGAGCTGGGAACCAGTTTCTAAATATGGCATGCCTTCCCTCCCATTAAAAAGATAAGATTCTTTACAATATTTAAGCACTTGGTGCATAAGTCAAAGTTAAGCATAATTTTCCCTGTACCACACTCTTCCCTTACTTCTTTTCTAAAGGAAATGTCTGCTGTATCTTGGATATTGGCTACTGAGTACAATATAGGCAGTGAGTGTTGCCTGGGGAATGAAGACCTGCAATAAATAAGAATCCCTGAACAGCAGCAGAAGTACAAAAGGTGTTTGTGGGCATGTGTTTGAAAATTAGGGTGATTGAACATCTGCTGAGGACTTCAAGAAAGTCTTTCTGAATGGTTATAGAACAACTCCTATTTCATGTAATCTGACAAATTGATAAAAAAATCCCCCCCAAAATCCAGCAAACCCAAACTGACAAACTTTTCAGTTATAGTAACAAGATGAAGAGTGTTGAAGAACACATTCAGTGCAGGTAGCTCGGTGTGCAGCTGCAGTGTCAGCTGCAGGTTGGGCTCTGGGTGGTGAGAGCTCCAGGCAAGAGGCCAGGAACTGGCCCTGACCCTTTGCACAACAGAGAGCACAGGACCTCTGTGGCACAGCCAGGTGACCTGACACTGAGACACAGCAGGAGCCCAGGACTTAGCAGGAAGAGCCAGGACTTTGTCACACATGGATTTGGAGGGTATAAAAACCCAGGGCTTTCTTTGGTGTCCCTTTTCAGAGGCACCAAGCTCAAGCTGCTATTTTTTTGTTGCACCATGGTTAAATTATTTTAAGGATCCAGACATCTGAGACTCTGCTAAGGGAAATCCCAGCTCAAGCCAGTAAGAAAACCTGGTCTGACTGTGGGAGTGTAGGGGGCGTAGGGAGTCAAGCGAGGCATCTGCTGGGTCACTGGAGTTGCCCGCTGAGTCCCAGTCCCAGTGTGACAAGGAAGGGTCAGACAAGGAAAATTTCCTTAAGAGTAATGAATACTTTTAATGAAAGCCTGAGCTTCTGTGACACATCCACTTGCTGGTCACACATATTTGTGAATATTTTTTTATCCTATATTCCTACCAGTCTTACCAGTCCTCTCTGAACTGCTTGTTATCTTGAAGGAATCTGGGGAAGGAAAGCAGAATGAAAAACACATTTCCTAAGTTTAGAATCCAAGACTTAGTTTAAGTTTTTTTTTTCAGTTTATGCAGAGAGAGAGAGCACCTTCCATTATGGCTCATTTTGCTTGGGCATTTAATGCAAATTCAAAATTTATACTTTCAGGGTTTGCTTTCCCTTGTGAACCAATGAGCTTTAGTGCCCCAGAACACACTTGACACTGTGCAGCTACTCGTGTGACAGCTGCTGACCTATTCAGATCACCTTCTGCCTGGTCCTAATATATCTCATATTTGCATCCCTTGCTACCCTGGGAACAACTGAGAATTAGGACAGAAAACCAAACCCAAGCAGATCTCCCATTTATTCCTGTAAATACTACCATACCTAGCTTTCACAGATCTCACAGGAATTGGTTCTAAATTGGCATCCTGGAGAAGTACAAACCATTGGTGAGATGTCATCTGAATTGCTCAAAAGCTTGAAAAGCAACATCATCTGCAAATGACCTGGCAGCAGATACCCAAAAGGACTTTTTCTGGGCCACACAGTCCATTGTCATGTTGTTGCAGATTCCACATCATCTAAAGACAATGTTACTTCCAATTTTTGGGTTTGATAAAAGGCCATCCACAAGCATACCTTTCTAACACAAAGAATTAGTGTAGAGTAAGACCTACAGATCAAGGCATCCTGGGGGAAAAAAAGACCACCCAGGTTGGATACAAAATTCTTATTTTGATTAGCAGAGTCTAGGGAGAATGCTTACCACAGTGTTCCTATGATTCTCCCTTTGGTGACAGCAGTTTGTTAATCTTGAATTTTTCTGTTTCCAACAGTTAACGTAGCTTCTTGGAGATGGTAGTGTGCCTAAGTGAAGGTATAAGGAGGCATGGTGAAAGAACATGGAAGAGGAAAGAATACTTAGTGCTTCTCTCCCACCTTCATAGCATGCTATACACACAGCTTCACAGAATTTCATGATGCAGTTCATGATACACAAGTGTGCTTGTTTGTACAGGCAAAGCACAGCTGATACTCTTCTGAGGCCTGACATGAAATCACCTTGAAAGGGAATTTAGAATGCAGGCCCTATTTGCTCTCCCTTATAAACAACACAGCAGTGCAGTCCAAAGGCCAAATATCTCCAGTGACTGCCCATGGTGAAGGGTTACAACAGCACCAAACACCAACTCATACAGAGAGATGCTTGAGACCCTTTCCCTGGTATTTCCTTTCCCTAAATCTGCTCATCAGTAATGTACAGACAGGAGGGTTAAATTGCATCATTTCCTGGAAAGGACATCTTAAGTGAACCATGAAAACAGATGACTGTGAAAGTAAAAGTCTAGGAAAAGAATGAAATACAGATGTGGAAGCAAACAAAGAGTAGTTAATAGGAACAGAGTGAAATAAAGCTTAACACCAGCTTTCACTGCTATGTGGGCTGCACATGTTCTCTGAACCTTTGGTCTCCCAGTCACCAAGGACAGCCTCGTGGCAAACTGTCAGGAAGCAGTGGATTCTCTCCAGAGCATGTGAGTGGCTCAACTGCCTGTGTATTTGTGTAAACTCCTTCAAGTGAACAGTGTGGCCAGAATGATGAGCAATGATTGGAAAACCTCTTCAGAGGCCTTGGAACTTTGCATATTTCATGCATGGTTTCATTTACACTTTTTCTGCTTCTTAGAGCAGAGGACACATGTTTTCCACGTTAGTACATATTAGAGAGGCCAAGTGTTGTATGTATGTGTGAATTCAGGGAAGGAGGGCAGGAACTGAGTTTGAAAGACGGGGGTAACTTAGTTTACAACTGAGGGTAACTTACAGCTTGAAGAAGCTGCATTTCCTCACAGGAGCAAAACTGTTCTCACCTATCATGCATTCTGAAATTGCATTGCAAAGCTGTGTCTTGGACTCATCAGTACTGAAACATGACTGTGGGAAACAAGCACAGAAAAGAAGATATACAAGGCTTGACTCAGCAGTGAAAAGAAAAATGAATAGGGTTTAAGAAAAAAAAATGACAACTATATACTTTTTAGTCAAGAGATCATGTACACAGTGTTCTTTTGAATAACAAAGTCTACATTTCAGCTGAAGTATTGAGTGCAGCTTTGAAAAGCCAGTAGGGAAGAAGTATGTGATTTGGTAAAAAAGTAAGGATAAAAATATTTCTCTTTCCTCCTTTCTTTAAAGGTCTGGTTAGCAAAACAGAACAATCAGAAGGAGTGTTAGTGTAGGTATTTAAAACTTTTAGGATACTATAAAAGCCAGCTGTGAAATGTGAAAGATAATTAAGAACCTGTGAATAAGTAAGCAACTAAAAGGGAGAAGGCAGAGGCAAAGTAGGTGAAGGCATATTTGTTGGGTGATAGAGGGCACACATGAGGGATGAGAAATATAACCTGTGCTTTACTGCATTTTGTTATTATTTTAGGTTACTAAGAACCATCCAGAAGACAGAGGCATGAACTATCCTGGCTATCACTCAGCTATTCATTGAAAGGGTACCACCTGTGACAGACACACCATTAATCTCCAAAAGTCATGGCATCCATGATAGTTGGATATTAGGATACTTACAACAATTAATAGATGCCTGGACAGTACTCTGAAAATCTCAATTTATAGGATAAGTATTAATTTCAGATTACTCTTGTGCAGATGGGTTTCTCCGCTTCCTTTCAGTGTTTTCTTTGCCTAGCTCTAAGCATTGGAATGAGGGCCTCCTGGTGGTGGAATCTGTGACAGTCAAGCGGGAGGAAAGCACATTTATTTACAAAGCAGTGAAACAACTGCTCTTTTATCTCTTAAGTTAGCTATAATAAAATAAAGAAACAGAGAGAAAAAGAAGTGTCGACTTTGTTATCAAAATATAGGTGAGGTGTTTAAGATCTAGGATTCTAAAAGAAGGCACATCTGCACAGCATTGAGGCAACAAGAACTACCTCACGGCTGAAAAATTTAATTGGGCAGGGAATTAATTTCAAAATGCCAAAAAACTTTTAGTTCATAGGTTTTAAACTCAGCGTCATTTAGCCCACCAGGTGTTACATTATAACATTATAGGTGACATTATAAAGCCACCAGGCTTTATAAAGCCTTACCTATGGTAACAACTAGGCAATGTAACAACTTTCAATACAATAACTAAAATAAATAATCTCTTTGACATCAGAGTAAGCCTAGAATAAGTCTACTGAATTCACCAGTCAATGAGGTTTCCCTGCAATTACTGATATAACAGAGAACAATAATAATCCTTCAGCATATATGAAAAAAAGCAAGATAAACACTATGGAGTTAAAAGCAGCTCTGAGAATATCTAAGCTATAGATTCTCTATCACTTTTGAGCCAAAAAAGCTGAAGAAGATGCTCCAAATTAGGCTACCAAGAACAGCTTGGGTCTATTCCAAAATTTCCACATTGCCTTGTGCTACAGCCCTATCTTCATCCTGTCAATCTCTCAGCCTTCCACCAGTGTTCTCAAAGATGTCTTCCTGGGATCATAGGCTGCTTCCTTACACAATGACTGTAACATACAGGTTCTTCACCATTTAATGGACTTTGGCAGTTCCTAAGTGATCTCTGTAGTTATTGTACTGGGAGAAAGAGTGTGTGCTTAGGTGTTCTTTTCCCCACAGAGTGACAGGAACAGAAGGATGCACACTACTACACCATAACACTTTTAACTATATATAAACATATATATGTATGTATTTGCAATATACTGAGAGACAATGCTTGAAACAGCAATAGTCCTTTCTTGTCTCGGTATCTACCTGAATGTAGGTGGAGAAAAAATGGTGAAAAGCTGCTGCCAAAATACCCTGGGAGGCTGGTGTAGTGAGGAAATTCCACAGTATTTTCCAAGGAAATGGAGTCTGGTGAGAAATGAAATCTCATCAAACCATGCAGAAGGGGAAAGATTCCTGAAGCATATCACAGCAGAAATCAAGACACTGAACCTCCTTCTCTTAGTCTCCAGGGGAAGCCTTCTGAACTCTTGTTGACAAACCCTAGCAACCATGAGACCATTCACACAATGTGGGCACATGCAACCAGGCACTAAAGGAAGCATTCACCTCATATGCCAAGGCAGTGGGGATGGACTGCCTGGCTTTTTCCAAGTCTCTGCTCCACAGAAAGAGGCAGTAAGAGAATCACTCTGAGACCCCAGATGCATGGGACAGTTTGGTTTTACAATAATTACAGTGTATTTCTACAATACTCATCCTGCTCAGTCCAAGGAGAACTCAAGCAGCAACTGTGCTGAAACATATGGGTTTCTTCTAGGAAGGTGAACATTACTGAAAAAAACACCCCAACCAAACTGAGCTCAGTCCCTCACTATCCTGTGCGGCCTTTGGCTCTTCTAAGTACCCAGGCGAGCTGCCTTTATTTTCTCATTTCAAAACTCTAATTCTACATGCTCTCAGCTTTTCTTCCAAAGTTCTTGCAATCATTTATCGGGACCTTCCTTTCATCTTTCTTACCCGATATATGCACACATGTATGGGTATTAAATGGTGATAGAAACCACAAAATCTTCACAAAGACCTTGCTCTGAACAGCGAGTTTTTATTCTACTTTTGAGGATGTTGACTTCCCCCGCAACCACCACCTCATTAGAATCACTTCTCTTATAGCAAAAATCTCTGCTTTCCAGTGCACAGACTCTGGTATACTGGGTCAGAAGGCAACTGTTTTTATGGCATGTAGTCTTTATAGTTTTCAAAACTGTCCTGCAAGAACCAGATATTGGATAACTGGACTACCAAAAGATACTGGAGCACCAGAGATTTTTCTTGTCTCAAGTCACTGGATTTACTGTGCTATTTTTCCAATTCTCATTCCAAGTGAGCAATTTTCTGGTTTCCTTAAGGCAGGGTGCCAATTAAGCACTCTGGGAATGAAAGACTGTTAGATAATTTTCTTTTCCTGGAGTACTAATATATCTACAAACCAAATCAAAATGTTGGTGATTCTCTTCTTTTCTCATCCTTTTATCTGCCCGCCCCTGCTTTTTTTTTTTTTTTCCCCTTTGTCTTTACTGTTCCCTTTTAACTAAAGTCAACATCTTAGTATCTCATTAATCCAAAATTTTTTCAGGAAAGCCCCAGGAAGTCCTCAGCATAAGGTTTTTAAACAATGAAGCAAGTAACTGCAGACTGCTATTCTAACATATTGGAGAATTATTTTATAGTTTAGGAGTGGAATTTTGCCTCTGTAACATAAAAGGTGCTGGTGATATGTGTTACATACCCATGGCATTCATTCAAAATATCCAAACCAACTGCCACCTCCCATGGAATACAAGCCAGCAAGTAACACAATGAATCTAAATTTATTACATCATGTGCTGAAAGAGAGGACTTTGCAATGTGCACAGGAAATCAGGATGCTGGGACTGCTTCAAAGGAAGGCATGTGAGGAGCTGCTGCTGTGTAGTCACAGTTCCTGGAGGTGTTTGAGAAGAGACTGGACAGAGCACTTAATGTCACGGTCACGTTCACATGGCGGTGTTCAGTCAAAGACAGGACTTGATGATCTCAGAGAGCTCTTCCAACCTGATTCCGTGATTCTCTACAATTCTTCCCTCTCTGGCTCCTCACCCATCATCCCCTGAACCGCGCAGTCCAGGACGCCAGACCTCCTCCACTTCTCCCACGTTCCCAAGCAAGGAAGCGTTCTCTGCCTAATGGCCTTTTATCTGAAAAAAAACCCCAAACAATCCCCACCCCAAACAATTTTAACAACTCTTCCAGGCGATTCGAGCATTTTAGGGAAGGTGCTAAGGAAAGCCCGGTCAGCACGGCAGTAGCTTGACGCAGCCCGCCCGTGAGCAGAGCCCGACCCCTAAGCCCGCCGCCGGGCACTCCGCCCCCGTCTCCCGCCACCACAGGAGGCGGAGCGGAGCCGCGGATCCCGTCGTCACGGCAACGCCGCGGCCGCAAACCGCTCCCGGGACACGCGGCGGATCCCACAGGCGGCGGACGGCGAGCGCCGGGAGCGGGAGTGGCCCGACGGAGAGGTGCGCCCCCCCGGAATTAAGGCGAACCTCGATGGAACAGCCCGGCCCAACCGCCCCCGCACCGCGGGCCTGACCCTACCACTGCGGCGCGGGGTGATGGGGGGTGGGGGGCATTCTCCATCGGCTCCGCTGTCGCCCAGCCCGCTGCTTTCGCCAGTGAGATGCCGGGAGGGAAAACAAAACAAAGGAGCATCCCAGTGGTGGCCCGTACGGGGAATAGCGCCCCACGGGGCTTCCCTTCCAGTTCCTCGGCGTGCCCGTAGGGTGGTACGTCCCGTACCCCGCTGAGGTGCCGGGCCGCGCGGGGCTGGGGGTGCCGGCCGGGGGCGGGGAGGGCCGGGGGAGGGGAGTGGCACCTCGCACCGTCCGTCCTGTCCCCCGCCCGGCTCGGTCACGTGGCGGTGGAGGTGCGAGGGACGTGGCGGTGGAGGGCCGGTGCTGCCTGGTGGCAGTGGCGGGAAGTCGGCCAGGATCCCCACCCCCCAAATTGCCATCTTGGCCTGAGAGCTGGGGGGCTTTCTCTACCTGGGGAGAACGGCCTCCTTGTCACATTGCTGCTCTTGGCCCACAACCTCAGACCCGTTGTGTCTCCTGCTCCTTCCAGGAGCCTGCCATAGGCCTGGCAAGCAGCGTGTGATGCCTCTCTTTGGGAACTCATTCAGCCCGAAGAAGACCCCCCCCAGGAAATGGGCCTCGCTGTCTAACCTGCACCTGGTGAGTCCCAAGACCTGCGGTTTGCTGCAGGAGTGCTGCCTTGGTGGCAGGAGTGGCTGGCTCCTGCTGTGAGTGCCATAATCCTTAAAAGAGCTCCAAGCTGCTTCTGGGCCAGGAAGAAATTCTTCACTCAGAGGGTGATTGGGCTCTGGAACAGACTTCCCAAGGCAGTGGTCACAGCAACAAGCCTGACAGTTCAGGAAGTGTGTGGACAGTACTCTCAGGCACATGATGCAGCTCTTGGGGATGATCCTGTGCAGAGCCAGGAGTTGGACTCAATGACTCTTGTGGGTTCTTTTCAACTCAGTATATTCTGTTATTCCAACTGTGCTGCTTTCTTCCTGCAGTGCAGACCAATTCCTGATCACTGGTGACTATGCATGACGCTAGAAATGGAATAGCCCAGGGAAGAATCATCATCACCCCACCTGCAGTCCAGAACTCTGTCACTGAAAACTTCTCACCAGTGGTCTCCAAGTGCAGGGAGATGAGTGTGTGGGTGGGAGAAAGTGCAGGGATGGCAGTGAGAGCAGCCAGTCCTCTCCTGCAGCAGTATATGACCCAAGTAGGTTTCCAGGCTCCAGGGCCATTTGGACCAGCATCTTCCACTGGAATGCCAGTCACTAAGAAATGGGAGAATGGTGGGGAGGGGAGGGTAGCTCTAGAATTCTATGAAACTCTCGAGTGTGTTCTTCTCCCTGCAGCTGGATAGATCCACCCGTGAGGTTGAGCTGGGCCTGGAATACGGCAGCCCCACAATGAACCTTGCTGGCCAGAGCCTGAAGTTCGAAAATGGCCACTGGGTTTCAGGTAGAGTATAGCTCAGCTTGCTCTGGTCTGAAGTAGCTCCGGTTGGCTGACAATCTGTATTTTGACCTCCTCCTTTCCTCCAAGAATCAGGAAGCTTCCTGGGGGATCGCAGGGAATTGCAGCGCTTGCGCAAACGAAACCAGCAGCTAGAGGAAGAAAACAACCTACTTCGGCTGAAAGTGGATGTTCTGCTGGACATGGTGAGCCTTTACCCAACTCCTGCCTGCCCATAGCAGTGGGGATGCCCGGTCTTCTGAAGAAGGCTGCTCTCACTACACCCCACTTTCTGCTTTACCCTGCCATGCAACACAGGTGTAATGGTAAAGTGACTGTGGGAGTTAAAGCCTGATCCCCTCTGTGAAAAGTGGTGAAGGTTCCCCCCACTTCACAGAGCTTGTTGTGAACACTGTGACTGAGGAGAGAGAAGCCCCTGCAAGTGCCATGTCTCCTGTTTCTCTTTCTGCACAGAACATGGCATTTTTCTTGCCACTCTGCCCTAACTATGAAACTGAGTTACAGCCACTGTTTCTGGTCACAGAAGATTAAAGTTTCCATCTGCTGTCATAAGGGGTGTGACATCTATCCTATGTGTAAAACTGTGGATGAAAGAATTTACAGTAAATAAACTGAAATTCAACCTTACCCAGAGATCACAGCTTTCATGCTTTAAATCTGGAGGGACATTTAGTGAAAGAGAGCAGACATCTTTTCTCAGTTAATAAGTGATTTAGCCTTTATGTCACTCTAAACAAATGTTTTCTTTCCTTACTCTTCATGTGTTTTAAAACTGGAAAATGGCAGAAATGCTAGCTGCTCTCCAGGTTTTCCTGGTGATTTTAGTGAAGCGTGACATGGCAGCTTCCCCCTTGCTCAACAGGAACAATTTCCCTCCTGCAGGACCTGGCTTGTGTCTGTAAATCTCAGTTGTGCTGTGGAGTTGGAAAAGCCTCATGAGCTTTTAACTCACTCCTGTTGTTTGCTGTGTGTTCTAGCTCTCTGAGACCACTGCTGAGTCCCACCTCATGGAGAAGGAGCTGGAGGAGCTGAAGCAGCACAGCCGGAAGAAGAAGTGAACAAGAGGTGGCCAGGCTGGTTCTGGGTGGTGGCCCATGGCATGCTGGGGCTGGCCTGCCCGCCATGTTGGTACTGTGTGGAGGTACTTTGTTTCACAGGACCACGAGTGCTGAGATGCCTGCAGCATTGTGTGGTGACATGGGTACTGCAAATGGCTGGTTTGGCACCACAGCGCTGTTAATTAACACTATTTTCCTCAGAGCACTTTACCTTGTTACATTTCCTCACCACAGCCCAGCATAGGTACCCTCTTCTCTAAGGCAGCCGAACAACAGATGGTGGAGAAGATCCGTCTCCATGAGAGCTCCTCCTCGCCTTCTCTGCTTACCAAAGCAGGGAGACCTCTGCCCGCTCCCCCTGGGGAGCCCGCGTCTGCTTGTACAAGCCTCACCGTCTGCCTTGGGCGAGCAGGATGCTGGAGTTGCGCGTTCTCGAGAGTTTTGAATATTTTACATAAAACTTTGCAATTAAAACCCGGTTTTGAGAGTGTTTGCAAGGCGTCGAGCAGTGCTGCAGGGTCCTGGGCGGGAGCGGCCCGGTGCTCCTCCGGGCCGCCAGGGGCCGCTGCCTCGCCCGGTCTGGGTGGCGGGAGGGTCGCCGCGCTTCCGGCGGCGCTCTGACCGCCGTTCCTTCGGTCCTGTGTGGTGGCGATGGCGGCCGCGGCGTCCCTGTCCCCGGAGGATCTGCTGCCCAAGGGCGGCGTGAGCAAGGCCGAGGAGCTGGAGGACGAGCTCGAGGAGGAGGAGGACGACGACGAGGAGGTATCGGGGCAGGCGGCGGGGAAGGCCGGGCGGGCGCGGTGACCCCGTGGGGCGCGCAGGGCCGTGCGGCGGGGCCTGACATGGTGGTGCCGCCCGCAGCTGGACGAGACGCTGGCGGAGCGGCTGTGGGGACTCACGGAGATGTTCCCCGAGAGCGTCCGATCGGCCGCCGGGGCTACGTTCGACCTGTCGTTGACGGTAGCGCAGAAGATGTACAGGTGAGGGGGTGGCGGACCAGGCCGGAACCACTCGGAACGGGCCCGGCGGGCAGAGCGGAGGCGCGGGGCGGCTCTGCCGGCTTTCGCGGTGGCTTTGGTCGCTGGTAGCGCAATGCGGGGCCTGCGGGGAGCGGCAGAACCACGGGTTTTGTTTATGGGCAGCTTGGGAAGGGCGGCGATAAGGGGACACCCCGGAGCTCGGGGTTGGATTTGGAGGTAGGCTTGTGGTTGAGGCACGGAAGGGAAACGCGGGATTGTGCCAGTAAGAACTGAGTCCTAGGGTTCTTTCTCCTTGATAGATTCTCTAGGGCAGCTCTGTGGATTGGGACCACCTCTTTCATGATTCTGGTTCTTCCTGTCGTCTTTGAAACTGAAAAACTGCAGATGGAGCAACAGCAGCAGCTGCAGCAGCGACAGGTGAGGCAGGAAGGCCAGGCCCTCTCTGCCGGCCCTGTAGTTTGCTGGGAGTGCCTGCGCCTCCCACTGTGAGCAGCTGCTGGGAGAGCCTGGGGAGAAGGGTGCAGTCTGTTGTACGCTGTGGCCTCACTCATCCCACCAGATTCTCTGGCTGAATGTTCTGATTGGACTATCCTGCTGATTCCCAGTGTCAGGATGGCAGCAATCCCTGGCAAGCACAACCTGGCTTTTGCCAGCTGAAATATTGCTGTGAAGGGCTGAAATAGGGGCTGTGATCGAGCACTGACCTTGGCTGTTACAGCAGGCGCAGGACTGGTGCTGCCAAGTACCACCGATAGCTGGGGAAGGGGGACAGCATGGCATCTTGTGTCCTTGAAACCCCTCAACCTATTTTTTTTTTCCAGATCCTCCTCGGACCCAACACGGGGCTCTCAGGGGGAATGCCAGGGGCCCTGCCTCCACTGTCTGGAAAAATCTAATTTGCGGAAGCTGAGTTGGATTCATATCAAATGGGAAGACCTTGCGATTATGATATATTGAACTGTTGATTTGTTGGGCCAGGGCATTTTTCTTTTTATTTTTGGTTCTCTTTTGGGACATTGACCTGTTCATGACGAGGGAGGGAAGCCCCCCTCTGGAACTGATGATGGCTCCTGTCTGCATCCCCCTCTCCTTTAGAAATCATGAGTATTTCCTTTTATTCAATCACTATGCCATAACCAGTTACAGACTTGGACTAGGGGAGCTCCTCTGCCAGCTTCTTGGCCCCACAAACACCCTGGGGCACAAGTCAGGCTTTGAAAAGCAGCAGTCAGACACAACAGATGCTTTCCTGCCTGATTTGACGCTGCAGGACAGTGGTGGCAGGAAGTGTGACTTGCCCAGCAGAGGAAGGAAGGGTGCCGATGGCAATCAATACCCCATGGAAAATACTCTTTGGGAAGATGCGTCTGCAGAAACACTTTCACTGCAGCTGTGTGTGGGTGAGAAACGAGGGAGCAGCAGGCCAGGTTTGAGACGATCACATCCACGCAGATTCTCTGCTTCATAAAGTAGAACAGACATTAGCTGCGTATTTTTTTGTATGGAATATTAAATAAATCCAACCTGAACAGTGTGGTTTTAATAGATGTCCTTGAGGGAGGCTCAGTTCTTTCCGAGCTGCCAGGGGATTTCTGGGTAGGGATCTCTCCTTTCACGTACAGTATGGCAGTGCAGAAGGGACCAATGCGGCTTTGTCACCTTCAGAAGGGTGGGGAAGCCTTGCATGGCTTAAGGGAGTTCTCTGGGAGGTGATCCTTCCTCAGCACCAGTATCCACCATTCCAGGTTCTTAACTCACAGAAAAGTGGTGGTTTTATAACCAAAGAAAATATTTATTTATCCTTTACATACTTTGTTACAGAACAATTCAACTGAACATACAGAAGTGATAGGACATTTCTATGGAAACTTTTTTTTTCTCCATTTTTAATATTTGGCTAAACAAAATACATCTCTGTAAACAAACTCAAGACAAGGCTCTAACAAAACCAAACAAGCAAGAAAACAAAGAGGGGCTTCCCCACTCCCGAGCAGTGGGACTGGACCAGTTCACCCATCGTCGGGTACAGCAGCCTCACCTTCCACGGGGATGTGATCATACACTTTCTCTTTACCTGAGCAGCTGGATCACACTGTTCTCCCCTGGGAATGCAGCTGACATAAAAGGAGAAGAAAGCAGCCCCAAAGTATTTTAAAACATCTTTGCATATTGTGCACTGATCCATTGGCTTGTAGTTTCCATGCAAACAGGGTTTTTCTCCAAAGTGCAACTTCAATCAGCATGGAAAATGTTGCTGTTGAGATTTATATTTTCCCCTCTTGAAGAAATGGCTTCAAGTCAGGAGCAGAATGCCTGCAGGCTGAACATCCTGCCTGGAAAGTGTTTAAAAACTCTGCCAGCTGGTATTGGTCATTGGAATGTGTTACGAAATAGGACTTATTAAAATGTAAGAGCCATTTGCCCTTGACTGTGGGAGGCTGTGCTCAAAGGACTTCTAAGTGCTTGCCAGATGTCCCAGGGTCAGCAAACACCATCGTCCTGTCGTCTTGTGGCCTCTGTTCTCTGTTGGGACAGTGCCACTTTGGTGGTCTCTCAGGTTTGAGAACCTGCTCATGCGTTTGCAGAGCTCAGAAGAGAAAAACAACTGAGAAGAGGTCATTACAATCTCACCTTTCACCAGCTAGACATCAGTAATGAGTTTCCTGCATAATGGATCAGGATCCTTCAAACTCCATCAGGTCCCAGAGGCTGCTGTTCAACCAAGACATGTAAAGATGGAAGCAAAGAGCAGCTCAGGCTGGAAGCGCTTAAACACTATGAAGTCAGTCCCAAATTCAGTATTTCCACCTCCTGCCATGGAAGGCATGGCTAAGCTACAGCCCTCCTGGGTGACTGGAAAACAGCTGGTGGAGATTCCTCTTAGTGTCTCTGTGTCTAGTCTCACTTCCCCATGGAAGGCAGGAAAAAGCAATTCACCCATTAATGGAATGTTTGTTGGCCAATGCTAAAGGAGAGGTTGGTTCAACTACCAAGCCAGGGTGTCTCCAATGCCTGAAAGTTCTGGTGGACCCTCTGCAGCTCCTACACCAGTGGATGGTAGCAATAAAAGGGCAAACCTGCTATAAAGGCTTCCCTCCTCAGCCCATTTTTATTTTATAACTTGACCTCTTTCATTTCACATGACATCTATGACAGTGGGCTAGACTTCTGGAGAGAGGAAAATAAAATGGAATTAATTTCTTTGAAAACCTCTTCAGCTATTCCTCTCTCCAAGGAGCCCCTAAACTACTGGGTGACCATGCAAAAAACCAAAATAACTGTTTAAAAATACTAAAAGGAAACCCACCACAGCATGAAGAAACCCAAGCAGCTTGTGGCCTCTCTCCAGTCCAGCAACTTGACACTCCTCAGTCAGCCTGTGCTTGCTGTTTCCATGTCACCTTAGCCAGACACACACTGCCAAACAACCGCTCACCACATACATAAATCCTTGGAGATCCTGGGGAAGAATCCTCTAGCTACCCAAAGAATTTTCTGGAAGATGACACTGGTGTTATTATTGTTTCCTAATTCCTGGCACAAACCAGCCCTAAGAAGCAGAAGGTCATGCTGAGCACCGTACCATTCCTAGTGTTTTGTGTGTCCTGAGAGACCCTTAGGAATTGCAAATGTCTTCACGACAACTTGTTTTGGAGGGAGAGAACTGTAAAGAGGTGTCTGCATGCTCAGCTCCTGCTTCCTCCTGACAAACCATGGAGGCAGCAGTGTCCCACCACACACAGCCTTGAACCACGTGGGGAAATGGAGGCCCAGGATTTCCAGGCACTCTTTCCCCCAGCCCAGTTTTCCCAGAGCACAATGCCTTCTACCTGGCCAAAGGGCACGGCAGCTCACCCATCTTGCAATTAAAGTGATTGGCTTCCAGTTTTCTCTGCTCTGCCCTCAGTTCTTCCCCACCCCCCACCCCCAATGTCCTGTGCCATTGCCCTGTTGCACCAAGGAGAGAAGAGCCTAACAAAGCAAATTCCAGATGATAAGAGTCCATTATCCAGGTTTTAGGACATTAGGAGTTCGGTAAAGGGGAAGAACTGTAGTGGGAGGATAGTCAGCCCAGGTCACACATCAGCTCTCCAGGTCTGATGTGCTTCCACCTCCTCTGGCACCACCAATAGGAGTTCACAGTTCTTTCCTCTCAGCTGGTGTTTCAAAAATTTCCTATCATAAAGAGAAATAGAAACAAGTGCTACTGAATGTAGAACTTTGTCGTCTGCAACAACAACTAAATGCAACTAACTGTTCAGATGTGACAAGAAATGGGGGAAAACCCCACTGTCTTTAGTTATTTTATGACAGAAAAACCCCACAAATATTAAATTTGCCCCAATAGATTCAACCATCTCTACCCAGAAAAGTCTCATAATCAGACAGACATTATCTTAACTTCAGCAGAGATGAGTCTATACAGATGCTACTTTCTTACTTTCCAAGGTAAGAAAAACAGAATTAAAACCAACTTTAGTTTCTTCACATTTCCAAGATCAAGAATCCCACCTTAACTTAAAATAATTCCAACAAATCTGGGGAAAAAAAAAATCTTTTTCTTGTAAAAAAAATAACATCCCATAATTTAGATGTCCTTAGCAGCAGTGTACCACTTGATCATTTGACATGATTTTTTAGCCCCTTTCTGCACCTAAGCTTTTTCTAATACCAAACTTGGATTACTTCGAATAAATATGAAAAATCAACATTTTCTCCAGTATCTTTTGATCCAGATTTCCAAAACTCCCAGTAGAGAAAGCCCTTATTTATTGCTGAAGAACAATATGCCTAGGATAAAATCCACCAGAACCTCTGCACAGTAGTTTCATAAGAGAGTTACTTTACCCCAGAAATTTACTAAAACTTCAATGGCATGGCTGGCTCTGCAAACACTGCGCATTTGCAATCCCTATCTCAGAACAAGTCTAGTCAAGGCAGCAAAGCTGCTAGTAGGATTTACAGTACCATGGAATGGAAGCCAAACAGCAATCAAAAGCAGGTGAAACTTTACAAAGTATTTACAATTACCATCTTGTGTTGAGATTGAAGAGTGGAGCCAAGCCAGAAGGGCAGCGTATGCTTACATAGGAAAAGTGATTCCTAACAAACAGCTCTTACTGCTGCCAGGGATAAGGTTGCACTTCTACTCTGGAAAGCCTTTGGTTGGAAACATACAGATTGTTACTGAAGAGGCAAAGAATGCTGATACTGTCATGTTCGTGGAGGGAGCAGGACACAGCACATTGTGTTGCAGGTGTCATCCAGTAATGCCAGAGGTGGCCTCTACCTTTGCCACTGACAGAGCCAGACATGTCAGAGACCAAGTCAAGCTCTCCTGAGCTCACAGAGACAGTCCTGCCAAAAGCATTTCCCTAGCTTTGCACAAATGGGGCAAAAATCCAAGTGGAGGCAGAAGAACCTCACCACTCTCAAATTTTTACTATTGAAGGCCAGCCATGCATGTTTCAATTGCCAACTGTTTAAGGACAGACTTCTTACCTCCAACAAGGAAGGGTAAGAGGAAATCCTACCTGAGCTCACTTTCACCTCCAATCCATTCGGGCATCTTGAGCTTGGAGTCGAGGTTGTAGTAGGTGCCTCCCACCTCCCGGACACAGATCCAGTGCTGTCGTTTGAGGGGGAGCTTCAAGGGACCCCAGCAAAGGCTGGAGGGCAGATTCAAGATAAAGCCCATCACATTAGACANTTAACATCCCTGAAAAAGTGCAGAACACAAGATACCAGCCAGATTATGTTCTGGTGCTTTCACTTCAATCTCTCTCATTTTTACAAACAGTAGCCACCTCCAGAATTACACAACTTCTTAGTACCTGCGCTTATCCCACCAAACTGCCTCGTAGCCTTTGGTCTGAAGTGCTGCCATAATCACGTTCACATCATAGTTCCCATTCCCCAGCATACTCTTCTTGTGAGGGGTCACCATGGTGTTGGGAGACAGCCTGCAAACAGAAGAGGAGACTCTCTAGCAGATGTTTGCTGAACCTGTATTCCACAACAGGAAAGGGGCTACTTGCTGTGTAACTTGAAGTCCATTTTCAGGGGTTTTGTGTTTAAACACAAACTATTCCATCTCCCCTTATCCCTCATCAAATGGGACAAGGGAACTAAGTAATGCATTAGGAGTAACTTTGATGTACAAAGCCTTCAAAAATCCTGCCTTTGATGCGAAAGAAGTCACAAAGCTCCTCCTCCCTGACCCCTTGAACTGGTACTTCTGAAGGATGCTTCAATTATGACTTTTCCTCAAATTACAGTTGGAGTAAATGCCAGTTTGCTATTTAGGACAATGGCTATTACAATTTCAAAGTTCAATAGTCAACACCATTCTTGAAGAGTGGATGAGAAAAAGAGGCAGGGGAGGTTGGCTGCAGGAAAGGCTGTTTTTCCTGCTCCACTGCTAAATGAAAGAAGTATTCAGACACAAAGCAGTGAAGCTACTTGGGGTTGGGAGCTTTCTAAAGCGTTGCTTTTTCTAGATGATAAAGTATCTGTTGCTGTAGGTAACTAAACAGATAATCCTGATGTGAACCAATCTCTTCAGCTTTGACCTGTAAGTTTTCTTAGACATCATTTGCATTACTACAGCATCTAAAATCCAGAACCACAGTTCATCACCTTCATATAGATGCAGAACATCCTGAGTTGGAAGGGATTCACACAGGACAGCCCCAAGGATCACATGTGCTTGACAGCATTGTCCAAAGGCCTCTTGAATTCTGTCAGGCTTGGTGCTGTGACCACTTCCCTGGGGAGTTTGTTCCAGTGCCCAACCACCCTCTGGGTGAGGAACATTTTCCTAATATCNGTGCCTTTCTCCTAATAGTGCTAACTCTCATTAATTTGAGCCATATTAAAGGCAGAATTTCCTAATAGAAGTGTCTGAGCATTTTGTACCTTAGATAGCATGTGTCTTACTCTAGTGCTATTACATTTTCCTAATGTGCATGAGCGTTTTTTCATTTCTTTGTACAGGTATTATGCTTATTGAGAAGTCAAATTGTAGGAGTGTAAAAAAATTAGGATACTTAAAAAATATGTCTATTTTAACATACATCAGTTATTTTAAAACACAAAAGCACAGAGCATGCTGAGTTTCAAGGGATCCACAAAGATCATCAAGTCCAACTCCTGTTCCTGCACAGCCTCATCTCCAGGAATCATCCATGTGCCCAAGAGCACTGTCCAAACTCTCCTTGAACTCTGTCTGGCTGATGCTGTGACCACTTTTGTGAGGAGCCCAGACATCCTCTTAGTTAAGAATCTTCTTCCTAATATCCAACCTACACCTCCACTGACACAACTTCATGCCATTCCTTCAGGTCCTGTTACTGGTCACCAGAGAGGAGAGATCAATGCCTGGCTCTCCACCTCCTCTTCTGAGGAAGCTATGGGTTGCTATGAGGTTACATGCCAAAATACACAACGGCTTTTGCACAAATTCAGGTAACAGATGTGAGACATAACATGGAGATGTGTGGCAAAAAAGCCTGTTAGCCACTTGTATGGTTTTATGTTTCCCCCCTCTGCTCAAGAAATTTTGTAAGGAGGGAAAACAACAGGATGTAATATTATGAAGATGACAGCAGGAAAAGCAAGCATGAGGGAAACTGAGAGCAGAGAACAAAGTCACGTGATGCCAATCCAAAGACAAGCCTCAGATGAGTTCTGTTGTGATGAGTTGCTCTTTCCATTGATAAGGACTCCATTAATTCTACTAGTGTAAAGGTCAGATTTCATATCATCCAAACATCTGTATTTTACCTGCCTCCTCCTCCTGTCAACTACATCCCCAAAACTCCTAATGTTCCTGCACATTTTTCGCTCAGCCTTTAGCATGCTGCATATTCTTCAGGCATATTTCATCCACTGATAATCCCTCAGCCCTTCTGTATTCCTGTTGTTACCCAACAAATTATATTTCTTTAAAAAGGTATCCATGTAGCAGTGGTGGAAGATGTTGGAAAATTCTTTTCAACTTCAGCACAATAGTGCTTGATCCCTATATCTGTGATTAATGTTTCATTTTGTACCATACAGTACTTTGTACAAATGCCAGAGATTAATGTGGCTTTGTCTTCACTCTCTAAATCTGTGACTGATAGACTTGTACCAGCTAGCACTTCCTTTTTTACCTATATCAGTGATTAAGATGTACTAGCAGATATCTTAGTTTTGAGAACAAAGATAGAGTGCCAGGCCAAAGAATGATAAGAGAAGCGCATCATGACCTGACAACATACTTGAGATATTCTCAAGGTGAAACGATTCATTACAGGATCCAGAACCATAAATGGAAAATTTGGGGAATGGGATGTTCCCAAGTGACCACCAAAGACCCTCAAAAGACCCCTACTGATATCCAAATAAATCCATGGAAATAATTAACATACATGCATGTATTCAAGAAATAGAATGCATTTGTAATAGAAATGCAGTGAATATATACTGGTTTCATGCATATAACCTAGTCTGGTTATATGACTGGTAGACTGCTGGGTGCGCATGTTAACTGGAGCGATCCCCATGCACCCAGCACGCTGAATAAAGTAATCTCAGCTTTTTTTCCTAACCAGTTCTGAAGAGCTTATTTCCCAGTTTTCAGTGACACCCTGACAGCATAAGTCATTTGACAAGAAGAAAGCAGTGGACTGAGTAGGGAGTTTCAGAGCTACCAAGGCTGGAGAGGCTACAGACAGGTAGCCTTTGTCTTCAGCTGTGAGTTTTTCTGCAGTGGCGCAGTCTGAAGCGGAACAGCCTGGGAAACATGTTCACTACAGAAGGGAGGCGAGTCCACAATACCATGGTAAGAGGAAAAGCTGTTAACACCCACCACAGGAGTGTATTTTACTAATCACAGAGATAGAACCTGCAGTTTGTCACAGCTCTTTCAGCATCTCCATAAAGCAAGATTATTTGACTACTGCTAATTCCTCAAGATCATTGCTTCAACCTACCAACTCTCCTGAGCGCCAGTGAGCAAGGAAAACTTTACAATTCAGAGAGCCTTTGGGTTGCAGAAGCACCCTCTCACAGTACCATTTTCCAGAGACAAGTTTATTCATGAGCTGAAAGAACACATTTATCTTTGTTCCTTCACATAACTTCCAAAGCCCCAGAAATGCAATGAGGTGACCAGCATGGGAAAAAAAACCTGGCACCTGTGAGCAAACCTGCCCCAAGAACCACCTCAACATTTTGACCCAGAGCAGAGTCCACAATCATCAGCTGAAGGATTCTGACTAGGAAGGAATTAAATTGTTGTTTAGGTGTTTTTTATCTAGCCACTGATCTGAGGAAGACTGACAAAGTTGGACAGAAATCCAGGTAATCCTCCTGATCTTTCTACATCACAAACTTTCATCAACATGTTGTCTTAACACAAGGGGCTCCAAGATTCCTGCATGCAGCTGTCTTTCTTAATCAGGTCTCAATATGCAGACTCCAGTGAAGCGAAAAGATTTTGTTTGTATCTCCATGCAACACTTGGAATATGCAATCATACTTCCTGCAACAAAAGCCACAGGAACATCAATAAGGTATTACTTGTTTTAGAGGAAAGAAGAGGGAAATACTACAAAATCAGAGGGGTGCCCAGACCAAGTTTTGGCACATGCTTGAGATGATAATCATCAGACTACTCTGGCCTTACACAATAGGATGCAGCAAAAGGGAAGCTAATGATTAAGCAATGTGGTTCAATCATTCTCTAAGGAGTGTGGTAAAAGCTAGAGCTTATTTGTGATTTTGTTACCTTGTCAACACCGGGTTTAAAAATCAGACCTCAACATTTTGGCAGGTTATTAAAAATATTCATCAGTCCTTTATCAATACATAGACTGTGAGTAGACACAGGAAAAGACAAGTGACATATAAAGGGCAAGTAAATCCACACATCTTAAAGGCAAGTCAAAGAGCTACACACAAGTAGTCACCCAACAGAAACAGAAAGGCAGTGGAAATTCTTATGCATAGCTTATAGCTCATCCATTTCCAAGGGGAATATCCATGTGTACTGCCATACTACTATGGGGCTGAATCAATCTGTGTATCTTGATGTGAACATTAGGGTAACTTCAGGTTGGAATAAAAGACAAACTCTCTCTTCTATGGAAATAAGTCCAACAAGATTAATATCCAGTCTTTTTCTTAGAGGCTTCATGCTGCACACTAATTCTGTCTCACCAAATGCAATGAAAGCCAACTAATTAGATCATGCCTTCTACCACATGAACTGCCTTTGTTTGCTCCAGGCCAAGAGTAATCTAGCTGTGATTAAGATTCTGACAACTGTTGCTCTGGAACAAAATCAGTGTGTTTATGCTGGACAAAGAGTGCCTTGAGCCTGCCATGGACCAGCTCCACTCCACCAGCAGGAGTTTTATCTACAAGGCAATAACAAATAGCATTTCAGTCTGGTATTTGCTACTGTCCTTCACCACATTCTTTTGCCAAAGACAGGCATGAGTTTGATGAGCCAAGCACCAATTTCATAAATTTGCCAGTTTTCAGGAGAGCAGCAACAGGCTCCCAGCTCCCTGCTCATGAACACAGGGTACCACGACTGCCTCGCCCCAGAGCACATGCTGCCATGATGTGGGATCTCCTACCTGTCACAAAGACAAGATGCTGGCAACTGCTGGAAATAGGTATTTAGTCATAACTTATATAATGTTTACAACTTGCAGGTTGAGTATCAGAGAAGAGCCCTTTCCTACATCATGACTTCATCAGTCGTGGGTCACCAGAACCAAAGGCTCACACAGGAGAATTTCCATAACGCACCAAAAGGCCATAAAATAAACACTGAGCAAAATATGAGCTATTGCACAGGCCACGTAATAAAACTCAAATCCACTTTATTAATTATCTGAAGCTGCTGGGAAACATTTAGCAATGCCACAGGAAACAGGCATCCAGCTACTGAAATAAAATCCAGTTTGAGAGAATGCAGAGTCTTGCTGCATGGAAGAAAAAAGCCCATAATATTTGAAGAACTTCACTGTATGTCTTGAATAAGGAGTCATTCGTTTGGCAAAACTCAAATTTATAAAAAACTTGTGTTACAGTACTAAGTCAGGAAGTTTTTATGATGACCCATTAAGTCATTCCTGCCACCTTCATTCTCCCAAGGCAATCCCCAAATCCATTATTAACATCTAGGTGATTTATCTACATAAGGCAGGGGAAAAAACAGGGAAGACAGGTAGAAGAAGCATTTAAGTGAGTAGAGAGGAAGACAGCACTCCAACCACATGACAGCATCTGCAATAAAGCCCTTGCACCCAAAACTGGCAGCCAGAACAGGTTAAGAAACAAGCAAAATACAAAAGAATTTCTGCAGGGTGGGGAAAAAAAAGGCTGGGATTAAAAAAGCAAAATACATTCAGTTCAAGGCAGTAGCACAGTCTGAATCCCTCCTTCTCTTTCTGCTTCCCCCCAGACAACACCCAAAAATTCTTCCAATCAGCAGAGGACAAGGGGAAGCTAATGCCAATACA
>VZUA01088808.1:8108-22020 GCA_013401035.1 Horornis vulcanius
TGTTGCCTGGTTCTGGTCTATAGGTTACTCTTTATCCTTGGAGTACAATGCACCTTCCTATTTTCTTTTTCTTCTGTGCTTTAGGTATCTTATTTCATGTTAAACTTCTGAGCCAGCTGTGGCCCAGCTAGACTTTTGGTCCATGTTCCTCTGTATCCATAACATATATCCACTGGGTTGCAGGTTTCCTTGCAGTCAGCTCCTTTCATATTATTTTTATATACTGTTCTTGCTTGTGTGATCCTGATTAAGGTGATCCTGATTAAGGTATATTATTTTGAGGAAGGCCTATAGATCTTTTTCACCTTTGGTTCAAAGGGTAAAATCAGTAATACACTTATGGCTTTGAATAATTATGTACTTGCTCTTTACCTGAGCTTACGGGAAAAGAAATACAACTTTTTGAAATCTCACACCATAGTCTTTAGGCTGGCTTATGACAGTCCAGCAATTTAGGTCAACTCATGGTCACTTAGTCCAAATTTATTTATCTATTTATTTATCTATTTATCCTGAGACCAGTGTATCTGCAAGATCATCAACAAGCATCCCTGTATCTTTGTTTCACAAAAGTGCTTGGTAAGGAAATCTGTGCTCAACCTCAGATAGAAATTACCAGCCTTGCTGTTATTGGTGTTTAGTTTTACTCTGGGAATTTAAATCCTTGTTACTCCCACAAAATCTGTAACAGCAGAGATGCTATTCACAGCCAAGTCTGACTTGTCACCAATTTTTCCATGCAGTTTCTTCTCTCCACAGGCTCTAGCCGGAGTAGCGTGCAATGCCATTTGCACATAACTATTTCCATTTCTCACACTTGCCAGTTGCATTCCATCATCTGCTGTGTGTTCCTGCAATGTCAGGTTTCCTGCCCTGGAGCAGGAGTTTCAGTGCTGCTGTGCATCACAGTGCACACATTCTCCTTTTGTTTTCTTTATAGTTTGGTAGGGGTCCTAGCCACAACTGCTGCTTTTCATGTATTGGCTCTATCTCCTTCCTTATTTCTGATTTTTTTTCTGTTGCTGAAGACACATGTGCTTCATTCTTATTCCTCTTTCTACATATATCTATATCTGCTGGTACAAGGTGCAGGGACTGTTTTCCAAGACCCTGCCTGATTGCTTTGGCCCAAGATGTGTCTCACTAGTCAATAAACCCAAATTCTAAGACTGTTTCCTGTGTGACGCCGGAGGCCAATTCTTGAGAAAGTCCTTGTCCATTAGTGCCTCCCTCACATGCATATCCTGCAATCACAGTGCTTTGGGCTGCAGTACTGGTTAGTGCCATGTCTTCAATCTTCCTTCTGTAGGGACTGGCAGACTCTTGGTGAAGATCACCTCAACCTTTTCTTTGAGTATTTCTCAGCTGGGCACTGGTCACTTCCATCACCTCTTTTCCAGCATAAATAGCCTACAAACTCACGTCTAACATTTGTCCTGCCTCTTCTGCTCCTGCTGGGCTCCTCTTCAAGCTTCGGTTTGGGCCTTTGCTCTGTACATGAAGTTGTAGGAGCAGATCTGTGCTGCTGTAGTTTCTCCTGGTACTCACCACATCCTGGACGATGGTTGTCAAGGATGTTTCTCCTCCACTTTGAAGAGCCAGTGGAACAGGGGTTATTAACCAGGCTGCGTGGGAAGCAGACCTGCCGGAGGGCTTTTTAGGTAAGCCTTGTCCTTTGCAGTTTTCTGCTTTACTCTGAAGCTGCAGATGGTCTTCCACGGAGGCATAAGATCTGCCCTCTTTTGTCCTTTCCACAGGAGTGCACATGTCCAACTGAATCCACAGGAAGCAGGGACAGAAAAGGTCCCCCTGCCCCTCAGAGTTGGGCCAGAGCCCTGAAGCAGAGGTCCTTGGCACAGGCAGCCCAGAGGGACTCCCAGACTCACACTGTTCCTGGGAACTGGAACAGCATCCCACAGACTCTATAGGCAGACATAATTAAGAAGTTGAGTTTTGACACTGCAGTGCACTATATAGTTTTGTTAGCTGGGATAATGGTATTAATTAGTTTGGAATCAGCATTGCATTCATTTAGGGCATGATGATGAAGCACTAGTGCTTACAAAACATGCTGCTTTAGACCACAAAAATCTAGTGCCAGGTGGTAATATTTGCAATCAGAGCACCACGCTGCATTATATCAGCATTTTGTAGTGCCAAGTCTTAAAAGGCAAAAGAGTTCTTCCATTTTAAAAGCAGCTCTACTTACTTAGTCAGGAAGCTGGTAACCTGTTAGAATAGAAAATAATAAAAGATTCATTTGCATAACAAAAATGCCTTAAAGGAGTTGTTTAACTACATTTTATACATACATATATATGGGTTTTCTGTATTTAACTATTTAGTTTCCTGTTTAGAAAGGATTGAGATCTTACAAGTCTTAGTGTCTCTATTTTGAAGCTTTAAAACTTCAGATGACATTTTGGAATATTCAGCAGAACAGTTTGATTTGTGTCTGGGATCATTAGCTCCCAGCTCATTCCCGGACAAGAATATCTCATGACCCCAATACTATTTTTTGTCTTCTATTTTACACAACTCAATTTAAATTTAGTGCCTATTTTTCATATATGGTGCTTACATTTTCCACAAACTTTAGCTTCAGTAATATATAAAGAGAGCCACAAATTTGCTATATTACTGTGGTAAAATCTAAGTAGGATGGCATTTTATTTATGAAACAATTCTTGGTGTTATCTCTTCTACTTTGATAATTAAGTCTTCTTGTCCCAGTGGACAGGGCTTTTTTGTCACTGTTAATTAGCTCTGTCATGGAAGGCAGCTCTTAATTTTGTAGCACCTCTCTCTAAGTACTTGTCATTACAGTAGCCTGGAATTTGTGCTTTTCTTCATCATGTTCAGCAAAGGCTGTCCAGCCTCTTGGAGCATTCATGGACACTGTATGAAAAAAGGTTAAAGGAAACAAAATTGACAGCAAGCTTAGACAGAACTGGTGCATAGCTTTTTGGGGCCTTTTAAGGCTGAATTTCGAGTGCTCAGAGTCCAGTACAGTCTGGTTTCACGTACAATGTAAGATATGTAAGAAGTATCCAAAAATCAACTACAAGCACTACAAGGCTTTCCAGTGACTAATGGTGTCTAGTGTCAGGTCAAAAACTAGTGACAGCCACCTGTCTTATATTGTTCACTTCTGTGATGTGCAAAATCTTGCCCAGCTGCCCACTGGCCAGGGACGTGTTCAGCTGTTCCTTTGTAACTGCACCCAGCACAGCAGGAGTGGAGAACTTAGAAATCTGCATGATCTGGCTTTTTAAGAGGCTTGCTCAAATGCCATCATCACTTTTATGTAAGAATAAACTCTGGCTGACTACTCTGTTTTGTGTTTTAGCCAGCAAGACCAAAAAGCAGATATTTGTCAGCTACAATCTTCAAAACACAGACAGCAATTTCACCTTACTCATAGAAAACAGGATCAAAGAAGAAATGACAGCTTTTCCAGAGAAGTTCTGATTGTGCATCATTGTAAAAGAAGATGAAGGTTTTGTTTCAGAAAAACTGATTGCAATTTTCACACTGACATTAAGTTAGTATGTTTCTTTTGTATTATTTTGATTGAATTTGTGGTTGTTATTAAATATAAATACACCTGACTTGGATTTTTTTTTCAAATAGAATTTGAATTTTCAAAGCAATTTTTTTGTTTGTTTGTTTTTTTGGTTTTTTTTTTTTTTTTTTTTTTTTTGGTTTTTTTTTTTTTTTGCTACCCTGCCAAGTAGGATAGCAAATGGATGCTGCAGTGGATGAACATCGTTGAAAAAGTGCATGTGGTGTCTGGCCTCCATGCAGTACTGGGATCTGATGGCAAATCAGTTCCAAATGCTCTCTGTACAATTAATATACTGTGTACTAGCACTGAACTTAGTATAACAGCTCTTAGTGTTCAAATAAAGTAACCCCACATTTTTGTATGGTAAAGCTGTGACATGAGTGGTACTTTTGTCCTTTTAGCCCCTCTTGGTTGTAGTACTGGTGCTAAAGAATGGATTTCCTTCCATCCCTTGGGCACTGAGAACACTAGAAGGATTTCACAAAGGGTTATTTATGCATCCCTGAGGACTACATAGAGGGAAAAAGCACAAGCTGAGTTCTGAAGCAATAGATAATCTGTCAGGCTGCTAGAAGAGCATCACATGTAAATTGAGCATATACATAAAATCAGAGAGGTCTATTACCATGACCGTCAGTGAAAAGCATCCTGCTGCTACATCTTCGGACTTGCTTTCAGGTAGGATGGGCATCCTTTCAGAGGCAGATCCAGGGACTGTATTGTTTAATGAGATGGCAGCTAGGAGTTAACTATCCAGGTTTTGGTGGGTTTTGGTTTTTTCCCTCCATTCCAAGTTGAGCCTTGACTTGAGCTCAACCATCAGCTTCTGATACAAACCAAAACTGAACTTCTGGTGCTGCTTTTAGACAACTGTCCTAAGCACCTACAGAAAAACAGGTGAATTTACCTTGCTGTGGTGCCACAATCAGCAATTAAAAACTGTAAGGCTGCTGCTGTAGAAGGCACAACTGCTGAGTCTCTTGTCCAAAAGGGTTTGAACACCCAGAAGCTTCAGTGTCCCAGATTTGGTGTGGCTGCAGAGGGCCACTCCTTACCTGGTGGGAACAGCTGCCTGTCCTTGGCCACAGTTCAAGATCAGAATAGCAAAAACCAACTGTTGAAGGTTATTTTCTTTTTAATTTATACCACCCAGGAAACAGAGTCAACTATGCGTCTGTAATTGACTATAAAGGATAATTAGTTGCAAATCAATGTGCTTGTTTTAATTAGCCTGATTTACAAACAGCTCATTCTGTTTGTAGAGCAGGGTAGGGCTATTTGCTGAGGCATCAGCTGCTGCTGGGTGTTTTGAGAAGTCCCTGCAAGGGAGCCAGACCAGGGAGAGCAAACTGATGGGACAACGTCATTTTATTCTGTACATTTACATACAAAGTTCTTCTCAGTAGGTACAACAGATGTAACATCATGCAGACATTTAGCTTGTAAGACTGTTTTCAGTACTTGATTTAAGCTTGTGCTATGAGGAAGCACCACCAGACTATTCATGATCAAAACATACAGTAACACGATTCTTTAAAACTTCATCAGAAACTGAAATGGGGAGGGAGATCTCGCCCACTAGACAAAACACACCGTACTCCTTTCCCGAAACATTTTACACAATACATTTAGAATGAGGTTTGTAATTTCATTTTTTTCTTAAAAAATAAAATAAAAAAAAGTTACAGTGGGGGAGATCATCCCCCCCACTCAATAGTGTTGTCTTATGTGCCAGCTGCAGGCGCAACTTGATTTGACATTCACAGAGTTCAGTTAATGGCACTTCTGCTTCCAATTTGGTGACCAGTAAAGTGTGTGGCTCCAGGAAGTGGCAACAGTTAAGTAAAATATTTCCACTAGAAAGAATGATAACAAAAAAAGCCTGCTCAGTGAAACCCACAGGTAAATCACACAACCCCGTTTCAGAGTGGCCACAAAACACTTGCAAAAAGGTGACTGTCGTTATCCATTTGCAGCGTGTCTGGCAACAAAAGCAGTACTGAAACCTTAAAAGGGGGACAAAAGCCCCAAGATCAAGCATAATGTCACTTCACATTTTTGTTTGAACTTGCAAAGATGGAGAAAGCCCTTTAATGGTAAACCCAAAGAAAAATCTACTGATGGGCTTAGAGGTTACTGAAGGTTCACAGAAAAAGGCCAAAAATGGACAAGACAGCATGGATTGCTTCCCCTGTTGTGGTGGCCAGAAAGAGCCGCCTGAGAAAAGCCTTTCCTGGTGATGGCTGCACAGGAGACATGGCCAAGGACCAATGGTGCAGCAGGCTGGGACCCCAGCAGGGAGCCCTGTCCTGCTGCAGGACTAGACAAGACAGGGCAAGCATCCCAACGCTTCCTTTCTGCCCTCTTGCATCACCTGGTACCTGGCTCCTCCACACAAGATAGGTTTAAGTGAAAGCTTTCCAGCTTCATGAGGATGTGTGGAAGAACATAATCATCACAGAAGTGTTCATGTTTTCAGGAAAAGGAGCAAAACTGGAACTGCCAAGGCAGGAAATTAGTTTCTGCTTTATTGTTGTGACAGAGGCAGAGGGCCAGACCGACTAGAGAAGCTGGGGCTCCCTTCATTGCAGATCAGTACCGACTACCTGGTTTCAAGCAAAAAAACCAAAAAAAGCAGCAAACCAAATCAACTTCATAAGATTTTTTTCTTTAAAAAAAGAAAAAAAAAGGTTGCTGCATGTTCCTGTCACCTAGTGTATTCACTATGTAAATGTTGGTATGTTTAAACAAGTGTTCTTTTCCCTGTGCCTGTCATCGGAGACCAACCACCAGAATAGGAAATGATGAAGCGCTGTGGACAACAGCGGTGAGCTCACCAGGACCACTGACAGTGCTGGAAGCAGCTGGGTTTATAGGCTTGTGGATGGTCTACAAGAGCTGTACCACAGCTTGAGCACACAGGCCACGAAGAAGACCACGAAGGAAGGAGCCACTGGCTCCACAGCACGATGGATAGCAGGACGCTGCTTGCTGCCTCTGTGCTCGCACCTCCTCCTCTCTCAGGCCCTTTCTCTCTTCCCTGAAGCCTTGTTTTGCTTCTTCAGCTTTTTGTCGTGAACCCGTTTCTTTCGTCCCCGAATGTGTGTGGCTTGCAACAAGCATCTCGCGTCGAAGGTAAAAGGATTGCACGAATTTGGTATGTGAATACTGCACGAGTGGGGAAGGGCTGGGTCCTTTCCTCAGGCGAACACAGACTGCAAAGGTCTCGGCACAGAACAAAAAGAAGCGGCCACACTCAAGCCTGACAATAAAACTTGAGTGTAAGGAAGATCAGGCTCTTGCTGTCACAGCAAGTCTAGCAAAAGGTGAAAAAAAACCAGTAGCGTAACTCTGGGTGAAACTACCATCAACTGGTCCAGTGTTTCTTACCAGGCTCAAGAAGAACCCAAATGTCCACATCATCCTCTGTAAAAATTAGCAGCTTTAGGACAACATTGTTACTCTGAATGCAACCACCTCTGTTGCTTCTGCGGGTCTACCTGTCCCCTTGCATCCGTCAGGGTCTGGGGCTGTGCTACTTGACTGCATGGCTGCCGGGGAGCATGGATCTCTGATTTACTGGGGACTGTAAGAGGACATTGGCAGCCTAATGGAGGATGGAAATCGTTAGGTACAGTAGTTAATCGACAATATATACAGCAAGGGAGGAAGGGGGAGGGAAGGTAGAGGAGGAAAGTGCAAATGAGCACTTCCCCCTACATATGAACGCAAGATGTACATCAAACAAAGTGGCAATCATACAGACACTCAGTACAACATTGACATCCTGCTGCTCTGCTTGAACGTCTGCACTACCGAGCAATCACAAATGGATGGCCTGAGTGAGAAAGGAGAAGAGGGAGGGACAGAGGGGAGTGTTAACTACAATGCAAGAAAGCTGTTTACAAAGTCCTTGCATTGAACTAGATCCTCACGATACTCTCTTGAGTGAGAACCGGAAGCCAATGGCCAAAGGAAATAGTTGGTTTGGGGGCTGGAGAAGTCAAGCGGCCGCTATCAAAGTGCCATCTGCACAGCAGGAGGTGAACTGGATCTTCACTTTGTGTAGAATTAATCCAATTTCAGTAAACTTTTTTCCTGAACTAAAATCTTACAAAAGCAGTCGGGAAAGTAGGGAAATAAGGGTGAGTTCACTGTATATTCTTGGGTCAGAACCAGAACACATCTCTAAGAGCCCAAGATAGCTCAGTATGTCATTATTCACAGGCTATCAATTAATTCTTTTCCAACAGTCATTTAAGCAGTTTTTCCACTTAAATTAAAAACCCAAAGCCTGGCTCTAAAAACACTTAAGACAATACCAGGACACTCATTTCCCAGGAGCAGAAATCCCAGCTATGCTGCCTTTTGGAATAAAGGTAGAGATCATTGCCCATGTTCCATACTATTTATCACTGCTGGTCTATGCTTTTTTTCCTGGAGCAGTCAGAGATCCTGGGCCTCCTGATAATTATAGCCATTCTAGGCAAAATTAATTTTTGCATCATTAATCAAACATTTGCATCATCTACATTACTATTAAGGACCAGTGGCAACCACCTAAAATAGATTAATATACTCTTAAAATGCAGAAGGCTGATTCTTATTGAAAAAAATCAGCTTGCTTGGGTAGGATTTTCTCCAATGCATTCAGTGGAAAAAAAAAGGACTAATTTAAAAAGTAACTTTTAAGTGCACATGGGCTATAAAGACAAATATAAGCTGCATAAAATGCAGTCAGAGTTTGAGTCACAACAGGTTTTGCTTTGCTTTTTCTTCTTTTTTTTTTAGTGTATACAAACACAGCAGGCAATCTGGGCACTTGGACTTCCTAGACAGGCAGAAGAATGTTGCACAAGTCTAAGTTTAAGTCAATTCAACTTTGCAGTAAATCCCTCTTTCCTTTAAAGAAACACAAAAACAAAACAGAAAACAACACTCCCCCTCCCCCCATGGTTTCTTTCTTGGAATGGCTGCACCTCTTATAAGATGGCTTCATTTTTGTGATCTATGAAAGGAAAAGGAAATAAAGTGCTTCTTGAGAATAAATCAAAATAAATATACATATTTAATGGCAGGAAAAAAAAAGAGTTCTGAAGGGCTACTGCCAGCCAGGTCTTTTCTCAAAAGAGTCTTTTCCCCCAAAACTTTTCAAGAGTAATCTGCACAACCATTGACGATGCCAAAATTTGCTTTAGTAGCCGAGTTGAATTCTTCTAAGTTTGTGTCTGCTCCATCACTGGTTTGTAAAATCTGTGCAAAACACCTTTGCCCAAAGTGCTACTCCTCCCGCACAACAGCATCAAATAAAATACAAAAGGAAGAGAAGAAATATCAGAAGGGGAAATAAAATAATTAAAAAAAAATAAGGAGAAGGAAAAAAATCCACCCAGTTACATTGACTTCATCCCGTTGGCAGTGGTGTTCTCCGAGATCCCGTCACTCACAGCTGCTGAGTCGTGGAGGCCAGAGTAATCCTTGAGTTCAGAGTTTGTCAGGAGCAGGGGCTGCTCCCCCTTCTTGTGCGGCAGGAGGGGCTGCCGGGTGTAATGTTCCCCATCCGGGATGTTCTCAGGCAGGTTCTGGTTCTTGCTCTCGGGCAGCAGCAGGATGCAGATGATGCAGATGAGTGTGCAGCAGGCGAAGATGACGTGGTGGAGGAAGTAGCCTTTCTGGTTGTGCAGCTCCATGATGGGGGCGGTGAGGCGGCCAAAGCCCGCGCTGGCCAGGACCAGCCCCAGCCCACCTCCCCTGCAAACACAAGCAGAGGGGGAAATAATTACACTCAAGTATCATTTCACACCCATTTAACTGCCCCCACATAAGAAGAAGAGGAGCTTCACCATGTGACTGTGTAGACAGCACTCTAAAGTACTTGCGGTTCCAGGTATTCCCACATTCAGCGAGGGAAAACCAGATTTTGCTTAACATGCCACCNAGCCTCATCTTCCTCCAGTTAGAGACACAGAAGCTGCTCGAGAAAGGCCAGTTCAGTACTCTCTCCTGATGCTTGTCTATGCATACAAACTCTCCTGCAATTCCTTGGTCTTGCTCATCAGCATCTCTCCAGGCCCTGGTGCAGGAGGCCTGGCACAGCACACTGTCCTGGGTCTGTCTCTGCTGGGTGCCCCCACACAGAAGTGGCACTGCAGGTATTTCTTTGGGGGAGGCCATTCCCTCCTGCTGGGACACAACTGAGGTTTCCTGCCAGCAGAGTGTCATCCTTAAATGACTCATTTTAACAAAATCTGTGAGAGTGGCAGCTCATCCTTCATTTTCCAAAACCCTGCTGCCTGCAGAGGGAGACCTCCCTGTGAGTTTAATCACTGGCACCCTGCTTCCCTACCAAGCCTGCGAGGGCAACACACTTCCTACACTTCCTCTGGGAGATGTCATCTATTCCTGAACCCTCTGGAGATCAGAGGGGCTCAGGAGCTCAGTTCCTGACCCAATACAGAACTGTTACTATCAACAAAAAAATGACCCTTACAGAAGACAACTTGCAGAAGGCAAATGGACTGCTTTATGTCAAACACATGGGAAAAAAAAACAAACAACTTTCTCTGGCTATTAAACATCCTAGAAATCACTGTACAAATAAACCTACAAATGCCAAATTCACTCAGCCAACCAGTGTTAAAGCTAATCTTCACTCAATCCTTTCCAAAATCCACTGCTGCTTACTTGACAGCTGAAGGACAGCAAACACAGGTTTCAAAAGATGCTCTTGGGACACTGACTGGATCAAAAATTCACATATGTATGTTCCAGTTCTTCAGACTCAGCAGAGCATCCTTCACAGACAACAGTGACTTCCCCAAACGCTGCAAAAGCCCCTTTTAAAAACCTGCCAGCTTTCCGATGGCAATTTAGAAACCCAGCTGAATGCAACTATTGTGCAACTGACCTCCCTGCAACTTCATTAATACACTCACATGAGTAATTGACACAACCAGTCCCAAATGCATGGCAAATCTCCCTCCAAGCTGGCTCTGGAGCAACAAAAGCCTGGCTCATTTACATCAGTGATTGCAATAGCTAAATTGTATCTCAACCCCCCATAGAAGGACCTGAGGTGAGTTTTAAATGCTGCTGTAGAAGGACATCAAGCAAGCTGAAAGAAAATGGGAAAAGGCAACAACAAAGACGGCTCTGTCATTTATGGGTCAAGTGGCTTCAGATTTGCATGGAGGAAAAAAAAGTTTTTCCATATGACGTCAGTAATTGGAGTAGGCATTACTTTCTCCAGTGCCATCAAAACCTGGCAGAAGAAGGCTTGAAAGTACATTTTGGTGTGTGTCCTTAAAAGGGGTGTCTTTAAGGTTTAAATACACTGCAGATGTGAAAATGTGAAAGGATTAAAAAAAGAGAAAACTGAAAATACTGTCAGGAATTTTTGTTTTTTCTGTGCACATCAGGAGGCCAGCTACAGTGCAAGAGAGGCAGCACCCTCATGATTCCTGCTGCTTTTGCAGGTGACAAGGGGCAGCAGGTAGAAAAGAAAAACGTTCTGAGTGCTTTGGGGCATTGCTCCTCCTCAGCACAAGGAATTCCATGGCAGGGGCCAGCGTCTACTTCCAACACTTTCCAGATGCAGAGTGAAGCCTGGAGAGGGAGTAGTATGCCAGCGAGGACTGCTGGCACCCACAGTGAGTACCAGCTTTCTCCCTCACACCTCTGCCTGCCAGTGGCTGCTGTGGGGGGCTTTCCTATGGTATGACCACATGGATGATTGATCCAGGCCCTTTCCCAACCCCTGCTCACCCACTGACACTGGGAGGGATGGTTTGCATGAGGTTTATGGTCCTAATATGGGCGAATTGCAAAGGGACCTTGGTTCAAAATTTTGTCCTCACAAAGGTACTGCTTGTTCATGGGGAAGAATTTCCTTGCTTGCTACCTCAGGGTTCCCCAGAGAGCAGCAAGACATCCTCACTAGCATCCTAAGGGAAGGGTCTTGTCCCTCTCAGCACTCCTCAGGAGACCAGAGAATTGTTAATCCTGTTGTCAGTCTTTCTTGTTCTTTCTCATTCCTTCGTTCTTTCTTTTCGTCCTTCGTTCTTTCATTCTTTCTTTTGTGTTCTTTCATTCTTTTCATTCTTTGTTTTTTCTCTCATTCTTTCTTTTTTTTCATTCTTTCTTTCTCATTCTTTTGTTCTTTCTTTTCATTCTTCGTTTGTTCTTTCTTGTTCCTTCATTCTTTCTCGTTCTTTTGTTCTTTCTTTTTTTGTTCTTCATTTGTTCTTTTTCCTTCTTTCAGTACTTTCTCATTCTTTTTTTCTCATTCTTTCTTTTCGTCTGTCGTTTTTTCTTTCTCGTTCTTTCATTCTTTCTTTTTTTTTACACCACATGTTTCAACAACTCCCTTCCACTGAAGCACCCCTGCAGCTGTCCTGGTTAACCTGCCCTATGGAGTCAGGGATTGCTGGCACCTATGTCCTCCTCTCCACAGTCATGGAATTTCTCCTTTAATATCAAGATGCAGACTCCTTGATCACTGCTTGAACAAATCCCGCAGAGTTAGCAAAGCAATGACAATGTTCAACCACACAAACTGGTTCAGCTGAGTATTTAAGACCCTACCAAGCTGCAATTCACGTGCTGCCAGGCCTGCTGATCATCACCACGATGGGACACAAGGTGGAGCTATGGAAAACAAAGCCTCTCTATATACAGACACGCATTTACTGGCACTGACTGACTGCAGCTATTGTAAAAAGCAGCCCTTAAGTTGCTGAGAGGTCTCCAATTACGTGGGGCTTCCCCTCCCACACAATGTGTTAAGTTACACAGCCCATTATCAATTAAATGAGGATAACGCTGTCCCCATCTTCTGAGAGGGGCTCCAAAGTCTCACCTGATTACTGTGGGTGTGATTTCAGCACAGAAGAACACGCTGAGGCTTCCAACAGCATGCGAAGAAAACATACCCACGATGGAAAATGCAACAGAGAATTTGTCTTTGACGCTGTCACTCATACCTGGCAAGACAAGAGTGTTCATAAAAAGTAAAAACGAGGTCAAACTTCTAAGGAAGAAAACAATTAAAGAAAACATTATAAAGAAGTTTATATTACTCTTCTCCCTCAACAAAAATTTGAATAATTTTGTAATACTAATTTAAAAGTGGTGTTTATAAAATCCACTCCCCAAGCACTCGAGATACAAACACACATGAAAAAACCCCATACCATCATGCCAAAAAATGGCAGTGGTTTCTGATTTTTTTTTTTATGCTCAGCCACCACAGAAAAGGTAAAACCCATGAAAAAACAAATCTTTGGGCAGTCTTTTAGGCACCAGTCTCTTCCTTCTCACGTTTGACTGACAGCATTGGAGGCAGGCAGCATTCTTCAAGCTGCCAAACATCTTGTAGAGTGGGACTTGGGCACTGGAGAGGCTTCCAGGACAAGAGGGGAAAGAACTAGAAGTGCTCCCATCTCTGTGCTAAGCCTCTGCATGTAATCAGTCTGCAAACTGTTGTAACTCCCAGCTCAACAACTCTGGGCAAGAGCAGCCGATGCCAAGGACGGTGAAGCACTCCCCTAAGCCAGGGCTGTTTGCTCAATCATTTCACGGCTGGATGGCAGCAAGGTTTCTGGAGCAAACAGTGCCTATCAAGCACTTGCAGGAACCCCAGTAAATCTAAACAAAGCTCAGGAAAACTGTCTCTGGCCACGATGACAGCACATCTCTCACTTGATCCCTGCTTGCCACCTTCTGTGGGCAGGGGTGGCATCTCTGACCAGGGTTGTACAAGCTCCTGTGGCCTGTCCTGGCCAGCGAGGAGGCCACGACACTTGCAAATGCTGTTAATGAAAACTAGGGGAACACATCATGCCTGACAGGAGCAGTGGGGAAAGGACTGGAACTTGGCAGCCAATGCTCCCTCACCTTTCTACACACACATCCCAAGGCCTGCCTGGAGAAAGAACTGTTGTGTGCAGTCCCAAGCAGTCATATTGTCTGGGTTGGAGCCAATGAAAACTAACACCTGCTTTTGGTCTTGCTGAATATATCAGCTGGCAGGAGAGCAAAAGGTATTTGGGAGCTCTTTGGTTACATCTTCTGAAACGTGCTACAGCCTGCTCAGGGCTAAGCCCTTTCTGCAATGCACCCCAAGTCTGGGGGAGAGAGGAAATTCTGCCAGCTGATGGGGATGTGGGCACAGCACCCTGCAAACCATGGGTCTCTGGCCACTCCTGCAGAGCAAGTGAGGCTACACTGTTGACCCCCTCAGGGAGTCATGACTGCTCAGCAGAACAGACCTTGGAAAAGCTGGGCAAGGACAGGTCCATCAAATCAGATACACAAAGGGAAATTTTGTTCCCCTGTAGTTTGTCA
>VZUA01088808.1:40848-64708 GCA_013401035.1 Horornis vulcanius
GGCGAAGCAAGGAGGAGGGGAGAGGGTCTGCTGGCCAATGGAGACAGACCCCAGGGGAGGTGGGCATAGGTGGTGTCGGGTTTAAAGGTGCAAGGGTTTTTGGGAAGGTAGGTCTTACAAACACTTTCTGTGAATAGGGACACCCAGTGCAATATAACAACATGGACGAGCTACTTTAGTGCAACACAACAAGCTGGAAGGGACTACAAGTGAGCATTTATCATTTAAATGCATTGGGAGTAATTCAGTCACAGGAGGCTGTTACAACAATGCAGCGAGGAATAATAAACAGCAACACAATGGCCCCTAACTAGAGCAAAACAGTTTCCAGCCCTTTCAGATGGAAAACAAAGAATAAAACAAAATCACAAACAAAAATCCCTCCACACAGATAGGAAAACTCAACAATGGAATCAAGGGAAAACAAGGGATATCTGCATCAGGCTCAATGGCATCCTTTTTCCCAGACCAGTTTTTTACCCCTTCCATGCCAGAGCAACTACAGGCATGTTTCATTACAGCACACAAGAGCAGAGAAAGGGGGTTCCTCCTCCTTCCTGACCCACTGCAAGATACAAGACCAGCAGCTTGATCACAGTCTTAATTCAAGAATCCTACTATTCTCCTGTCCTCACTCAGACCATCAACACCCCCGTGCACCCAGAATGAGAGAGGTGGTCCATCCTTGAGTAGTTTGTAGTTAATCTTATATTTCATTCTTTTGATACTGCTCCTCTCTTACTCTTCCTACAGAAATGCAGCTTCCCTCCAGGGCTGCATCAGAAAAGCCTTTAAGTGTGGGGCTGCAGAAAGAGTTTAAAGAGAAAAAGTGAGGGAAGAAATAATAAAAAACCCCAACAACCTCATCATCAACAAGGAGGCAGAAATGACCATGTTCTGAATAATTTATAAATTGCAAATGGTGTTGTACTGACAACTGCTATGTCTAAATGTATTTGCAGTCAGAGGATCCACAGTACAAAGACGTGAAATAATGCTCTGTTTTTTCACCCTCCTTAAACAGGAGTGTACTCCTACCATGAAACTGCTGAGAAAAGTAATCAGTCACAAATAATAGTCATAAAAGCCGTTTTGACATTTAGCATTCCTCCATGGGCAATATCATTATACATGGCTTAAATTAATCCCTCCAGCACACAGTTGTGTTGCTATTATTTTCCTTAAAGGAAACTCAGGTAATTTGTTCTTTCTTTCCCCTAAAATATATTTGATTTCAGCAAATTCAAGAAGTTGACTGACAAAAGCCAAATTTAGGAATTGGTTGGAAAACCCCAAGGCCAATTGTTGGCTCAGGGACCCATCATTTCTCAAGATCCACCATTTATTCTAAGGAAGACCTGCAAAAATGAGGTGGGAGAGATGCAGATCAACAGGTCAGTGATGGCTCACACACCCCTAATCCTTTCGAGAACTTAACTGGAGAAATGGCATTTAGACTGTAAAGCCATGTTGAGTGATGCAGATCCAGGAACTGTAACCCCAGACACACAATTACATGCAAGCCAGCTAATTAACACCAGTGTGCCAAAGGCACCAAAAATCACACCAATACCAGAGACCCTGAACTGGGCCTTTCATCCCTCACTGATGGAGACCGCTTTATGCATTAGGCACTGGTGTTAATGGTGACAGTTTTCTACCCTGGATTAAACCTGTTCCAGTGCTGACTGATGCCTTTAACACTGGAAAGTGGAAACTACAGTTACCCCAGAGATCTTTGACAAGGATCAGACAAGTGCAGAAGCACTGGCAGAGCTACTGGCTGAAGTTCCCCTGCAGCCCCTGAGATCAGAACACTTGGAAAAGTGGGGGAGATGTTTCCTCCGTTTTCTGACAAGTGGGTGGTCTGATACAGATTGCAAATGACAGTGCAAAATGGGTATTTATGGGCAGAATCAAGCCTGTGAGAAGGAAAAGGGGAGCCTGAACCAAGTCTCACAGGTGCACTGACGAGATAAAGATCCAGGCGCTCTTTGCCTTTGTTGCAATTAGACAAACACACATACACACATGCACAGAGTCTCTTCTGTACAGCAACCTGCAAGACAGGATCTTGGCTATTTCAGTGACAATTCTGATGATGAGTGGAGCCAACTCTTCCTAAAAGCATCAGTAAACCATGGAATCGATACTTTAGACTCTCAAGCAAAAACTGCATCCTACCGCTGTCACTTGCAACAACCCCCCATCCCTAAAGCAGCATCACTCAGATGATGCAGGAGAGGAAAGCAAAACAGCTCTTGGAGCAAAGCTTTAAAGAGAAACTCTAATGTGGTTTAAGTTTCCCATGGCGCTGGCACTTTAGAATAGGGGGTTTGAGTGCTGCTGCTTCTCCAAACCAACAGAGTAAGTGTTGGGTGATGGGGCAGGATCCCAGCAAGCAGCTTCCTTAAAACACAGTTTCCAGAGGCACACAGAGCTGAAGACGCACTCTTGTAGCCGTGGTAAAATTCTTCAAGAGATGTCTCTAAAGACACACGGCACTGCAAGACAAGACTATAATTACTAGGACTGTTCAACAGGCCATGTAGTTTTTAACACAGTGCTGGAGTTTGGAATGGATTTTCAAGAAAAGCAGAATGAATGAATGAATGAATGAATGAATGAGATGATTTACAGGCAATAAATAGAAAATTTAATTAAAATTGGCAGTAATGCTACGTGCAGCCTTTAAAGAAGAGCTGGGGGATTTGCAGTTGTCTGTCCAACTCACCGGGCATCACTCCTTTGATGTCGCTTTCTGTGTTCATTCTGTTCTTGTGTGTGAACTGAAGGATCAGTTCCTTGGACGCCTCAAACTGTTGTGTAGCCATCAACCACCGAAGAGATTCTGGGAAAATACTTTAAAGAGGGAAAACAGGTTAGGGTTGCTTCCAAGCTTCTGTCAGAGGATGAACTGGTAGAGTTTTAGCTGCTCATTTAACCACTCAGAAGCTATGTAATTATTTCAAAATACAGAAGAATATCTTATGAAACAAAAAATAGGGAAAACAGATTCTGAATGTGCAAATTTATGATATTTTCTTTTACCCTGATTTACAAACCATAGAGGAAGTATCTTATCACATGGAAATATGACACATCGGAATTTTGTAACATATTACAGGTGCTCTGTCCACTAATATAGCTTGAAAGAAAAGAGAGGAAGAGGCAGCGCTGTCTGCAATAGATATTTGCTGCCAAGAAGGGAGTGAATGAGATGCGCAGTTCACACATGGTAATTCAGACCAAAGAAAGAAAACAGCTGACAGAAGTAATCTGTGTTCTCCTTTAAAGACAGATGAAAGAGGAGAATTACATTGCTTAGAATGATAAGCTTCCCCTACTAAAGATAGTATTTTGTTAGTTGCCTTAAAAATATATACATGTATACAGTTTAAAAAGTCCATTTTGCATCCAGTTGTTTCTTTCAAGTGCTGGTATTAACCAGATTAATGAGTTTAACTGGTCACTCTCCCTGTTTTTCCAAATTAGTTTATTTTAATGCAAAACCAAAAGAAATACATAGCTCTTAGAACAAACCTCCCAAAACCTCCCATACTTCTAGAGACATGAAAAATTTCAGGTCTCACTCTAAGTGTATTTTTTTTTCATGTTGAGGTCTTGTTTTACTACTCTTCCAAAAGACCTTACCAAAAAACAAATTGAACAACTAATTTTAACTTCAAATACGTAATAAAACCTCAAATTTCCTTCACAAAGCACTGATGTTTGCTGTGAGGCTGCCCAACTCTTGTATTTCTAAGCAGTCAGTTGCACCATTATTGTACTATCTCTTAGGGCTGATACAACTTGGAAGACACCTTAGCAAAGCGTCCAACTGAGACAGAGAAAGTATTTTTGGAAGAAGAAATAAAAAGGAGAGAAAACAGGCAGACTAAATCAAGATCTAAATTACATCAGCCAATAAAAATATCTAACAACTATGATGACAGTCATTCAGCTTGACAGCTTATTTACTGCCCCTTATCCTGCACAGATGATTTGGCACACCTTCCAGCAGAAAGTCTTGTAAAGAAAAAGCATTTTTTTAAAGTACTAAGAATTTTTTGAATGCAAAATCTCTGCATCCTTGACCCTGGAGAGGGTTACAGACTCAGCCACCAGCCCGTAAGTTTTAGATTTTCAACATTCTGCTTACAGGTTCCAAACAACAAGTTCTGTGATGACCACTCATGTGTAAGGAAAGGAAAGGAGCTGTGAGGATGGGCATCACAGGTTGGGGACAAACATGTCTCTTATCTTCTGGCTCCTGCAGGTTTCTCAAACTCGAAGTGCTGAAGCCTAGCATCTTTCAGGTGCTCCATCACTCAATGTGAGCAGTGAGAGGTTCCTTAGGGACACTTAAAAATCCATGGGCTGCCTCGAGTCTAGGTCATCAGTCCAGTCACATTCAATAAGAACTCTCATGGTCACATATTCTCAAACAGTGTGACACACTAAGTCTGGTTGCAGCCAGTGGACTCTCATGGCCAGAGCAGAAGTCCAGTCATGTTCAATAAATCTCGCAGCCAGATGCAAAAGTGTCACTTACTGAGCAACAGGGATGCAGGTTCTTGGGTTGGTGGGATAAAGACACTGACTGGGGAAGCGGACACCAATAGCACTTTAAGTATGAATAATACAGCCATTGACAAATGCATTAAATTGTGAGATGACTAAGTAGCACTGGAAGAATGATCACAAACACAAGCTTGCTTTTTGAATTTCCTGAAGAAGCACTTGGTATTGCTGAGTGTTCAAATCTTGCACAATAGGCAATGAAAGAGGAGATAGGTACAGCCCATCGATGGTTCCAGGATACAAAGGTGAAGACTCCTCTGGCTTCCCTCCTCAAATAAGCTACATTTATAATGTTTTCAATGAGGGAAGGGAAAAGGTAAGTTACAGGTGATGTCATTTCATGTTTAGGTTGAAATTTGGGTGACTTCAGTCATTAGCATATGTGGGGGTGTGAAGAGTAGTACATATTTTTAAGCTAATGTGAAAAGTTCAGCTTTTGGTCACCTTTTGGGCCAATACTTTGGCTTACAGGTCCCATCAGCTGCATTGTTTTAAAAAGAGCAGGACCACAACCCCTCTGTGCCACTCCATCCTTTGTTTCCTGTCTCCCTTAGAGCAGTACACCAGGGTTCCTCAGAGTTCCTGCTCCCAAGTGTACAGTTTGTCCCTGGTGAACCACAGCCAATGCATGCACTCCTTCCTGCTGAACTTGAGGATTTTCCTCTCATAGCTGGTTGATAATTTGCTACCTTCTCCATCAAGGAAAGGGCCATGCTCTTACAATCAAATAAAAGAACCAGGGGTGGGGTAGGGTTAAATTTACATCTCCTGTTCCACAGCTGCTGTTTGGGAGAGGAGAGGGGGTTGACTAGAAGGCACAGTGGGGAAAAAAGATCTAAAGTTTGAGAAGTCCTGAGAGGAGAGAAGAAAGAATCCTTGACAAAGACCAGGAAAGTACCACATGTAACTGGAAGGAGAACCTGATTCTGTGCAGATGGATGGAAAATGGATGCCCATGGAAAGGTTGTAATGTGTTGTCAGTTGGGGGTCTGCTATTTGAAAGGAGTCTAACTTCTATTAAATTACTTTTATATACCTCTCACAAACCCCTGTGCCCAGGTCTGGCTTACATGGGTGCCTTTCTGGCCTTCCAGAATGACCTAAGAGCCCAGTAGGGCATCTGCTCCATACTTTTGTGTCTAAGCCCATCTGCTCATCCCGCCTAGACAAATCTGCTGCCTCTCCCTTTTCCCCCACCCATGCCCAGCTTCTCAATACACTCAGCCACCACCTCCTGGGGACGGTATAGCCCGACAAGTGCATGTGGCCAACAGAAGAGCAAAACCATGGGTGGAAAGAGGGCAAAGCCCCAGCCTGGAGGGGCAAACAGCACTCTCACAGCAGGAGATGGAAGTAAGGAGAGTACAGAGGAAGGAGGAGGCAGTGCAGGGGCTATTTGCAGCATCTGTTATTGGACTCACTGCTTTTGGTACACGGTGGGAAATTAACAAGCAGTGCAGTTTTCCCGTTCTTCTTTTATTACCAATCAGTTAGTTTTCTTCCTTTATCTGTAACACATGCTGCGGGTCCACGTTCAATTTGGAAGGAAAGAAAGAGGTAATAAAATGGTAACTCTTCCCAGAGAATATGCAACAGATGGAAGCAAAAAGCCTAAGAGAAAAGTACATACTGTACTGACAATATAATTAAAGAGGCATCCCAACCAAGGTTCATTTCTGCAAATGCAAAAAGCCTGGGCAACACAAATCCTGATCCTAGGGCTATACCAAGTATTACCATACTATCTATCAAGTTCCTATGTTGCAAAATATATAAAGGGGACTTATTTGCTTGGTTTGCCTGCCCTGCCCAGCTAAAAGGCCACAGAACCCTTGCAGATTACAGAATAAATTTTAGCATTTCCTGTACCTTGCACTCGGGAATGACCTCTCAACAGGAATGTGTGAGACCCTGCCAAAGCCACCTGGAAAACGTGTGACCTCCAGAAGACTGCTGAGGGATGCCTGTTCTCCATGCCATCCCCCAGGTTCATTAGGCATCTCCATACTACTGTACCATCCTTTTGGACACAAACATTGGTAAATGTTCTGTTTGACACTGGTTTTATCCAGTGGTGAACATTAGGTATTTCAGCTGGCAGGCATTACTACATGAAGCTCTGGAGCAGACCAGCATGTGCATAACATACAGCAGGTAAGGGAGGGAGGAACAGCATCTCAGATTAACAAAAACACCCTTCATTATTCATCAAGATTAACACTGTCAAGACGAGGCTATTTAAATGTTGCATGTTGGAACACAGGGGTAACCCCCTGCCTCCGCTGTCATTATTTTGCAAGGGAATTGTAACTCTCCTGAGTGCACATTTTGCCCATGCTGAGGCATGTCTACCTTGGGAATAAGCAGTGAAATCCCCACTGAGGGTTACCAGCATCAACACAGGAGGGCTCCATAAGAAGTTAATACAAAAATGTAACTGTTACATACTGTAACAAGTTACTTACATGTTGTAACTTGTCAGGCATTAGAACTAGCAGCCTAGCTCGCCTTGGTGCATAACAAGCTTGGTCCTGCACAGAGTAGTGGCCTTTTCCCTCATTTTTCTCAGTGTACAGTAACTAAATATTTTAGAGTTGTCAGTGTTCTTATTGTTATGGCTTTGTACAACACTGCTCTCATAAGCCTCTGCTGTCTTATGCCGCCACTGCGTGTCACTATTAAGACAGAGCAATAAAGAAAGATTTATTGGAACATTTATAAAGTCATGGTGGGGACGGACCTGGCACTATTCCCAAGGTGAGAGCCATCCTACTTCTCTCAGGACAGCTGTACCAACACCACAGTGCCACAGGCAGAGAGGAGTGGGACCAGTTGGGAGTGGGGAATTCCTTGTAGGAACAATCCTGAGCCACTGCCTGGCACAGACCAGCCACCCAGACATCAGCACAGCATGTGCTAATTTGGGCAAAATCAAGTCTAGTTCAGGGCTGACTACCTCACGCACACAAAACATCCAAGTGTGCTTGTTCCAGGGCTGACAGATATTATTTGTAACTTCTCTTGGATCAAAGAAACCAACAGTGTCAGTCCAGAACCACAACATAAGTATTAAGGGAAAATATAGCCATGCAGTTACAATCTGACAACAGCTAGGCTGGGATGCATCCTCTCAAGAACTATTTTAGTCTTTAAAAGGGGAAGTGACAGACAGAATAATAACAAAACACAACTTCACCTCAGAGAAAAGGGACTATCTTCCAAGTGCCCACTGTGTCGCAGGGTGTAGCATATGTACGTGCTACAGCAGATTATGAAGTTATTCTTTCTTATTTCAAAGCCAAGCCTTGGCTCAAGGTGAATGGAACACCTTGAAGAACAAAGGGAAAGGCCCATATGTATTGTGAAGCACACACGCTTCCTGACAGTGGAGCATCCCACAAGTCCAACACCAGGAGCTCGCTGGCAGGAGGAAGAAATACTTACACCCAGTAAAACAGCATCAGCAGGAAGGGACAGATGATGACTGCCTGGAGGACCTGCCAGTCCCTGCAGAGGGCAGCCAGCCCTGGCATGAGGAACTGCCCTGCCATCTCGATGAAGCTCGCCACCATGGTGATCATGAAGCGGTGCCCGGGAGGACAGAGCTCTATCCCTGAAACACAGAGTACACACACAGTCAGCCCCCACCAGCAAAGACACTCCCAGAGCATCTCTAGGAAACTTGAACAGAGTTCAAGTCCTTCAGGAGCTATGGTCAAAGCTATGCAGAATCAAATAAATTTTGTTTCCTCCCATATTTAGGCTCCAGAGGAACCCATTAACAGGTGTCTGTGGTGCAAACATTGCAACTTCCATATAACTGCTGTATTCTCATTGCCAGATTTCCTTCAGTCTCTGCCTAGAGAAGCATTCTACCAAATGATAAGGTGTTTATTTTTTAAAGGGAATGTATAGCTAAACACTAGCCAAAGATCTTGGGTCATGCCTTTTCACACTTCTCAGGGACACCAACTGCCTTTCCAAACAATTTACTGGGAGGTGGAAGAGCACAGCTCTCAGCAGGATCCAGGCTCCCAGCTCAAATGGGATGCCACCTGCCCACAGCTTAATATGCTCCGACTCAGCCAATTCCAAGCTGGATTTTGCTGAGTGTGTTGTTTCTGGGTTTGCTTTTCCCAATAGTTTATCTTGATCAACTTTCAAACAAGCCAGCCGCCCATATGTCTTATCTTGCCCCCCACCCCGTCCTTCCTTTTGCTGTGGGGTGATTAACCACCATCACTGGCATCTTTGGTTGTCTCAGATGTCTTGTGACAAGTGAGTAGATAAAACTCAGTTCACTAGATCAAATGTTTCCTTAAACCCTGAATTCTGGCTATCTTTAATCAGTAAAAAGACAAATTTATCAGAAACACAGCCCAACAACAAAATTTTAAAAAGTCACAGAAGAAATAGCAAACACAAAAATTTGACTGGCTTGTGGAAACTTTTCCACCAGTAAGATTGCAATAGAAGCCTCTATTTCATATTTCCCATTTGCCCACATTCACTTGCACAGACTCACACTTTAGCTCAATAAACCTGCCACAAATGTTGTGTAGCAATTATTGGAATGCTGATACAGAAAGAGGCCCGTAAATATCTGTGATATGTTGCTCTCAGCATTGTTGCTTTTCTATGTTGTGTTTCCTATGGTGGTTTTAAATTAGAATTTAATAGTTATTAAAAATTCAACTGAAAAGCTGTAAGAAAATAGGAAGAGATGACAGCTGCTCCTTCATTCACTCTCTAACCTGCAGTTTGCATTTATCACTGTAACATAGATTTAAACTAACTGACCAGGAACTAGCTTGTAGATCAAATGTAAACACCACACATTTCGCTCCCTTTCTTTTCAGCCAATGCAAAAACTGCCAATGGATTTTTGCCAATACAAAAGGAAAAAGTATCTGTTGTCAGGCAGCCCAAATTTTCATTAGCCAAACCACAAACACAGCAGCTTTGGAAACAAAAGGGGGAGAAAAAGCCCTCAAAGACTCTCACATGCTATAAAAGGCTTTTATATTTTAATTTGGTAAACAAGATTTAAACATAGAGCTCCTTATTACATTAATATGGTTTCATTCTTACTAATGAAGTGTCCCAAGCCCAGGAAATTTTTTTTCTATGCAAAGAGGTCACTTCCGTTTTATTTCTCTAATCTTCAAATATAAAGTGCTTCTGTTTGTTTTTCTAAACCTTAAAGTCACAGCTACTCACACTCCAATATTCCTTCATTAAGTACAAGGTCAAGTTTTGTTGCTATAGAAACAGGAAGTCTGCATTAGATACGTAAGGCTTTGGCATTTTAATTGCATTGCTCAGGTAAAAATAAAAATAACCGAGGTATCAACTTGTACATAAAGTCAGAAGAGGTGACCAATAACAAAAGTATATTTTATCAAGTCACTGGTGCACAGTAAGAAACTCCACATGCAGCAGTTATCCATTGTATAGAAAGGAAATAGCTTCAGAGATTGTTTAGCATCTATTTTATTCTCTGCATTATCACATGCATATGATGAGTTTCTGCCCTTTCCTCTAAAAAATCTGGAGATGGCAATAAAATAATCCCTGCTGTAGCTGGGTGAGCGTGACTTTCAAGCAACACCAGCAGCATATGAAATACCACATCTCTGTTGAAATCTTTTACATATTAGGGCAGCCTACTGACTTTCCAACATTATCTGGCTTCAATTTTCAGTATGATAAAAGATTCAACGCTGCAGTTTTCAGCAAGCATCTATCAGTCAACCTGTACCCACCTCTGCAGGAAAGCCACCCCTGGCAGCAGCCTTGCCCTAGCAGCAGGAAAGGCACCCAGCTGATGCTCACACTGGGGCCTCGATGCACCCAGGCATGAGGCTCTGCAACAATTTCCACCCAGTTCAGGTGATGAAACCACTGACTCAGACAAAACCACTACAAGACTGAAATGAGCTTTACCCACCCATGGCAAATTAAGCAAGCAAGCTCCAGCTCCCCAAACCAATGAAAACGTTTCCATCTCAATTAATTACTTCGTGGAGCACGCAGCAAACCCTGGTCACACACACTAATCACGGAAATTATCATCAATATCGAAGACTCCCAGACACATCAATTTCCTCTACTTGGAAAATTTTGTGTGGGCAAGGAGACACACAGGTAAAGGATTTTGCTTCCCTGCTCAGCATTTCTACTCTATGCAGCTCAGTCAGAGCTGCAGATCCAACTCAGAGACCTAATTTGCCTAAGTCCCAGGCAAGTGATCCTATGGGCAAGTTGAAACCTGCATGCCAATCTGTCCTGCAGTACCCGGGCAGTGAAATCAGGCGTGCTCAGGACACATGGGACAGACTCTCTCACAGTCAACAGGCACTCAGCAACAGTGGACAAACAAGCTGGACCCAGACAACCCCTAAGGCAAAACTGCTGCAAGCACAACCCAGCCTGAGGGCAGCTGTGTTACCTCAGGTGTGATCCAGAGCTGGGCCCCACAGGCATCCCAGGCACTGAACACATGATCTGCACAGCAGATTGCACCTCTGGCTGGGAAATGTGGAAACCAGGTCCTGGGGCCAGACATGTTATGCCCACGAGCTCTCAGGCTTGCTGGGGTGTGAGTTGAGGGAGCTGCTGAAGAACCTCTGCAGCGCCCCAGGGACTCAGCCCCACTGCCTTGTGCAGGAGGTCACTGCCCTGGGCATCAGCAGAGGCAGGCATGGTAAAACCACAGGTCAGACAACAGGTTCACCAATGCAAATGCAACAGGCACTGGTGACAAGAGGTACAAGGACTTTACATCAGAAAGGGCAAAATGTCTTTACTAACAGCTTCTCTCCCTGGGACTGGGATGGACAAACTCGGCCGGTATCCTTTACAACCGTTTTCCCGGCAACCTCTTTTGAAAAGAAGATGGGAAAGTGAGATAAAATCACCTAAGTATGCCACAGCCTGACATCTGAAATGCTGTCCTCTCCATTTTCCAACTGTTTTTTTTCTCCCATCCTCTCCACTGAGATGTGGAAGGAGCAGTCTATGAACATAGAGACAGGAGACTGGGAAGAACTGCAGTATTACTAGGTTAACATCAGCTTATGTAGTCACAGCGCATGACCCTGCACAGCCCACCTCCTCCAAATCCCACCAGGCAAGCTGTCATTTCCATGGAGGGACTAAGAGCCACATCCTGTCTCCTTTCTCACTTGATCTCGCACTTGCACACTGGTAACAATCTGTTTCAGATTTCAGGAACCCTCTCATTTGTCTTCAAAGGCTGACATTTATTCTCAGAATATTTGCACAAGGATGAAAGGCAAATACTTCTACTTTTTAAAAAAATAAAGAAGTTAAGTCATTTGCAAACAGCATATCAAGAGGAAAAAGAGGCTACATTGCACTGCTTGAACAGCTCTGTAGCATTCACTCGCCCATCTCCAGACCCAAAACACAAAGAAATTCTTGTTCTGCAGCCCAAGTTTTAGCTTCATTTCAAACCACAAGGTAGCAGCCTTTTGTGCCTTCCCAGTGATCTCTCCCTGCCCAGTTTCCATCTGTGAGCCACCAAGACTGTAATTATATAGGAGTATCCCTTGGAGAAAATGGCCAAGACAAAGCACCTGAAGTCTGGCCAACAGCATTCACACTGAAAAAAATCCCCAAGGAGACAGTCTGATTCCAGATTCACACTCACCGTTGCAGACTGTATTAAAAAAAAAAAAATCCCCCAGTTTCTGTCAGTTTTCTCCATATTACAGCACACCCAATACTCTTAATTCCTTCCATCTAAGCACCCCTCTAAGATGTTCCTCTGCTTCAAAAGGGAGGGAAAAAATCAGACTCAGGTGAAAGACACTCATAATTTGAGAAGAATTCTCTGGCAAGATAGCTTTAGTTGTAAAATGTGGGACACCAGAAATTCCCAGTGGCAGTAACAACCTACAGCACCAAGGCTGTGTTTGCCTCAGCCCCAGCAGTTGCTCTGCTTAGCCAAAAGTCAAACACAGGATGTGACATTGAGAAAGAATTTTGCATTTGGACTCTGCTTTTCATCAGAGCACAAAAGGAAAGAAAAAAACCCTCTAAGAGTATTTAGTTTCCCAAGCTGTTCAGCACCTCTAGCACGTCCCACCACCTCCGTGCTCCCTGAGGTCACCCTTTTGGCACCATGAGCTCTGCCACCTCTGCCACAGTGATCATGAAGACTGCTGGGAGGTGACCCTGTCCCTGCTGCTGCTGTGTTTCCCAATTCCCACCAAGCTCTCTCAAACCTCTGGGACCTTGTCTTCCTTCAACACTCTCTGTGGGATTTGCCCTCTGCTGTAAACAAATCATCTCACTGGATACTCCTAGAATAACACGGCTCCCAAACTAGCTTTTGGCGAGCTGACCAGATAAAATTGCAGCAAAAACTATCAGTAACTCCCAGACAAGTGTGCAGCTGGCTGCTAGGGGGACAGGAAAATAAAATCCAGCATATCTGCTTATATACACAAATTTCCCCTTGGTTACTAGACACAAACTTCTAAGAGCTGCAAGCCCTACCCATGGGCTACAGACTCTCACCTGTCAATTAACACACTTCTGATTCAGTACTGGCTGAAATGGCCCAGGCTAAGCCAGCACTCACTCCTGCATGAATTTAGACAAGGAGCACATAATCTTGATTGCCTTTGCTGTCACCAGAAGGAAAGAAGCATCACGTGTAAACACAGTTTATTAGGGAACAGCAAATGAAGTAACTCGTGGAAGTAAAGGTTATCACACACACTGCAGTGCACAGACAACCACCAATTGATGTTAGCACAGGACAGAGACAGAGTGAAAGAGAAGGAAAAATCTAATTTCCTCTCTGGAGAAATCCAATCCACTGCCAAGAAAAGAGAACAGTAATAGACTGAACCTCCAACGGGCAAGTAATAGTATTATTTTCCCCCAACAGCACATCAGGAGAGAAGTTACTCTAAAATACACCTGTGAAGTGACACAGGTGCTCCTTCAAGGGTATTTTTCTGCGCATCATCGATTTGGTGAGAGTTCTTTTAAACACATGCTATCCCACCATTTAATTAACACATTTAATATGTGTCAAATCAGTCGCCTGAGCACTGACATAAGTTGAGCTGACAGAGCCGTCAGGCTGGCACCAGGGCAGGCAGCCAGCACGACACCTCACCAGATGTGCAGCAGCACACTTCATTTCTGACCTCAATAGATAGTCTGGATCTGCTGGATGGAGCTATCTTGATAGGGAAATATCTAATCAGAACAGATTTCTTTATTATCCAAACTAGATCAGATGATCATTTGGTATACAAAGACCAGGACAGTGCCAAAACTGATGCCAGGCAAAATACCCTTTAGATACACTATGGAGCCTCACAGAGAGGCATAGCATGAAAAGAGTAAATATAGCTACACCTCTCATACACAATCCAACTAAAACATAAGGTGCAGCCTTTCCTCTCTTTACTTTCCACATGCCTGACTTGTTCCTGTAAGGCAGAAATGAGTAACACACTATCCCTATTTCAGGCCTGGTACTGCTCAACTACATCAGGGTATTTTAGGAGGAGCTCCCCTCTGAGTTGCAGACGGTCTGTAGCTACTCACAGGTAGAGAGTTTGGACCACAAGCATGGAGCCAGGTTGGATTCAATGCAGGGTGTTTACCCAATCTTCATTAACTCGGCTGCAGGAGCTGTAGACTTCCCTGGCACAATGCATATGCAGCAGGGCAGGGCAAGGCTGACCTTGGCTCCTCCAGGGACAGGAGACACTGAGCTGAGGCTGCCTGACCAGTGTGTGGGATGCAGAGATATCTGCAACTATGCCCTGGATGCAAGCTGTCTCCCAAGGAGCATCAGTGGCAGAGAAAGAAGCACGTGTCATTCCTCCCTTCACCCCATGGCATCTGTATTTGCCAAGTTTTACATTGCACAAGACAAACAACATCTTACAAAACAGACGGCTGACTGCATAAGAAACCTTTAACACACCACGCTGCCTGCCATGCACAAGGCAATAAACCCATAGAAATGTTAAATCACATTTGAGGTACTGCAGTTGCCATCTATCCTGCTTCCAGAGGAAAGCAGCATCTCTGCAGCTCCCAGCCAACACTGACTTTTGGTGACAGCTCCTGTACATGAATAACTGCATTATGAAACAACACAAGGAAAATGCCCCTGGAAACCCAAACAGCAGTGACAAAGACCATGAGGAATGGGTAGATACAGAGCACACTAAATTCAGTATAAAGATGACTCAATTTAAATGCAATTAAAAAGTGACTGAAAAGCTTTACCGTGACATACGTTTTTATATATGTTAATTGCCAGCTATAGAAAAAATTCTCATCCACCTCCAGTCTAAAATTTCCTATCTCCCTTAACATATTCTCCAAACCCATATAAATATTTGGGTTTTTTTGCAAAGAGCTAAGATTGCACTGAAATATATGGGACTCTTTTTTGATCCAAAAAGGTGGCTTTCTCTACAGGAAATGCACAATTGGTCACAGCAACGCTTTACAAACCTAACACCTCTGCTGTTCACAACAGCTGGCACCTTTTCCCTTAGCAGGATTTAAATCATTACTGACATCTTTTTGACAGGAGTGTATGAGAGGAGCTGAAACAAAAACTGATATGAGATGTATCAGAGGAGCTCTTTTTCTTTGATGTTTTAGTTGAAAGGGATCAGCATCTGTATTTGTTAGCGAATTTTTAACAATATTGTAGCTACTTAAAATAAGAACAGAGAAGAAATTCAATAGCTGGAAGTCTGCACATCTCCTAATTTACCAACTGGCAAACAATATTCCAACAGCAGCTGTTTCAAAAGCTCAGTTTGCAACTTCCAGATGGAGGATGGTCCTCAAAGAAGCAAGAACAAAGAAATAACACTCATAACACCTTGTTTCAGGTCTATTGAACGCTTCCCAGCTCACTGAGACAGCAAGACAGCCCCTCTCTCTGCAAGCACTGATCCCACATGAGGTGCTCCTCCAAGGAGGATTTTTTTTTTTGCCATTACCATCATGCTGTTGGATGAGTGAATAGATGTACTGAGCCCTGAATTTGAGCACATTGTCAGCAGAACTGCATATGCTAACAAGAATTTGACATGGGAGACTAGCGTTGGTTGCAGCCTAGCTTATCAAACAGAAAAGACAAGCATGGAAGAAAACTAAATGGAGGACCAAGAAATGTACTTAGTGCTTTTCAGGTCATAATAAAGCTTTGCCTGCCCTCCACCCCCTCCCTCAGATCAAAAGGAGACAGCTTGTCTGAAGCATCTCACATCCAGAGGCACAACTCCGGGAAAGCACCTTGCTCCTTTCACATGTGTCAGCTTTTTAACAAGCCCTCAATGGGCTTAGACACACTGAGTCTAAGCAAACATTGGGTGCTATTTATTAAACTCTCAGTTGTATAAATACAACTGTAATATATGTGCAACTGCACACACATGTGCGTATATATAAACATACACACATATTTACGGATATGTGTATACATACACACCCACATAACTATAAAGGCAAAAGCCCCTAGATCCCTTTCCTCCCCTGATCCCCCTGTGTGTCAGAAGCAATCAGCGGTAATTAGGGTGATGCCCTGAATAATCCATCCCATCTCAGAGGACCTGAATTGCTCAGGTGGCACCACCACTGTCGGAGAGCCCGGAACTGCGCGGCGCTGGCTGAAAGCGCACGCCGAGGGCCTGCAGAAGTGCAGGCCATTTAATCAAAAACAATTAGCGAGCCTCTCTGTGAAAGCCTGTCACACGTTTGGCCCTCAGGGCACCCTCGCTTTTAAAGATTTATGCCACGCACTCTGGATAGATATTTAATGAACACTGAAAGGGGAACTGCAGGGATGCAGAGCCAATGAGCTGCTATACTTTGGATGCTTCAAGCAACACATGCATTCACTGGAGAAGGAGGTGCCACTCAGACTGAGGGGTGACTTCTGCATTAATAATTCTCTGTCTCCAGGGTTCAGCATTAACCGTGACACAGGTCTGGGGAAGGCAAAGGCAGGCAGACAGAATTGGGATACCCACCCAACAGGAGCAAACCATGCCAAAAACTGCACACAATCACTGTGCCCGAATAAGAACGGGCAGGACAGCCCCTGGTCAGATCTCGTCTGATTTTAAGCCCATGAGGATACAAAAAGAAAAACGAGGCTGTGGTAAGCATAGATGGTGAGAAAACATCTCCTGATATAAAAGCAGACGGTGCACAGTTAGAAGCAGTACAGATACTGTTCTTCCTCTTTCATTTCCCAATGAGCTTTTATCTTCCAAGTAACATTCCCATAATGAAAGAAAAAAAAAACATAGGTGAAAAAAGAGGAAAGACCAGTGAAGATTTCCTTTTGGTCAATTGATTTTTAAAGTGAAAAAGATATGACATCCACCTTGGGGAAAAAACCTGCTTCCTGGAGCAACGAAAATTCTATTTTTCATTTAAAATCAAGTCTTAAGCATTTGGTTCCAGGCTTTTATTCCTTATGTTAAATGCATCATCTCCATGCTGTAGAGAACACTTTCCACCACTCTGGCACAGAGAGTGCTCTGTATGGGGGGATTTGCTTGTGGCTGGTTTGTGGGCAGTTTTGCAGCAAAGAGCATAATCCAATGGGCTCAGTGACAGTACACAAAACTTGTCAGGCAAAGAGTATTCCCTTTCTAGCCCTTTCCAAGCACACCTCTGTTTTCAGCCAAGGGTAACTCAGCAGGCTAGCACCTGCAGGTGCCAACACACAGAGGTCTTCACAGTGGAGAACATTCCTCATGTGCTGTTGTCATGTACAACATAAAATGACCTTGTAATTGCTAAAGCTTAAGTATTCCTTGCTAGCTTTCTTCCTTGCTAGCTTTACAAATACCACGTGTGAAAGCTTTTTTCTTGTTAAGTACCAGCATTTTTTGATTTGGTAAAACCTGATTAGACAGTGAAGAACAATAAAGAGGGATTTGGCATTACAATGCCTACAGCATCTTATATTTCCATTGAAATTGCTGTGCTAAGGATCTCTGTGAATACTAAACCAGACCACCCAGAAACATCCACTGGGATTCAAAATTTATCCAGAATCAACCCTGAAAAATGTGTGAGTTTACTTGTCTTGGCTGTGAGAAACCCTTGAATATGTAGCTTCACCAGTTTCAAATAGTAATATATCCTGTTAAAACTGGGGTAAGAGATAAATGTTTTTGCTGAATGGATGGAAAACCTCCTATTGCTTTGCAATAACTTTGGAAAAGAGAAAGACCATGTTTCTTCACATCTTCCTTCCATGGAAGCTGGCAAGTAGGCTGGGAATAGATGGATCTTCCTGATTAGAAGCCATCCTCCCACGGGTATATTCGCTTTTCTGCGGTGAAAGCCTTCTTTCAAGAAAACTCCTGCCACTTACAGAAGAGTTCAAATATGGCAACACTTGCTGAGTTGTTCCAAATAAAACTAGAACGAATTGCTGAGCTAATTAATAACCCAACATTAAAAGGAAACCAAGCTCCTTGGAAAGAATCCAGCTGCAATTCATGAAAGCGGATTTCACTTGTTTCGATTACAACAGCAGTAGACTTTGTACACATCACAGCTACAGCTAAAATTGTGAAGATATATGCCCAAACCCACACCTGGAGAAATTAATTACAGTTATCCTTCCCTTAGCAGTACATAACTATTTCTCTACGTGATTTTCTGTTTCAAATGCAAGCTCCTGTTAAGAGGTGATGGCACAAAGCCAAAGATAAGAGCTGTGGGTGGAGGTAATGCTGTCTAGGAGACCACCCAGCAGAGCCTGGTGTAGACTTCACCTTGCCAGGTACATTCAGGCTGTACTCTGAAGGTCAGAGGATCTTAGGGAGCTCTCTCTGCAGTGAGTTCTGCTACTGACTTTGAAGACAAATGCACACTGCAAGCAGTTTCTCCAATTATTTGTATTTTTGTTTGTGCATCAATACTTAGATTGCTTATAGTACATAAATGGCAACATGAATCTTATGTGCTGTTTCCTATACAAGGGTTGCATCGTGTGTGGTGTTAGATCATCCCTGCTCAGGGAACAGTTTCAGGTACTTCAAAAAAACTTCCTATATTCACCACCCTTTTGTAGCAAGAGAAAAATGCATAGAAGATGGGAGAGTGAGAAAGAATGACAGAAAGAATATTGTGGTCATGGGAAGGGAGAGAGATAATTAACAGAAGGATTGCCCCTGACTCATTGTATCAGATTTCCTTCCCACACTCAGCTTTGAATAAATCATTCCATTCCTTGACACAACAGAAATAATTCAGTTACTGTTTCCAAATTTTCCTTTGTGTCTTCTTGCAGAGCCAGCAAGGGGATAAAAAAGGGCTGAACTGAAAAAGGACAGGAGCTGAGATACAATTTTCAGCTCAAACACAGGTTTGCTTCCTAACCATATTCAACCACATAAAGGAACTTGGTGAACTACATGAGAATTCCTATCCATGAGAAAAATGCTAAGAGATGGGAGGAAAAAAGCCTTTGAGGCTGATCCTGCCTTTCCTGGTGTGACAGGGGATCCTCAGCACCCCCATGCAGGGCTCAGACAGTACCACCTCCCAGGGCAGGTCCCTGTACCTGCAGGCACACAGCAAACCTGAGCACACAGTGGGTGTGTGTTCCTCCTGGAAAAAGCAACACAGGAGTGTCTCAGGGGCTTGGCTATTTCCCAGATCAGGTAAATACACATCCAACATAACACCTAACAGTCTCCACGACTCCAGAGCAGCACCAGGCACAAGGCTCAAGGGCAAAGCAGACCCCAGGAAAGGAGGGCAGAGCCCTTTGCCAGACCATTCACACCTACAAACTACTTTCTCAAATACTTGTGGGAACAAGAAGGAACTGATTCCTGGCTACAAACCTATCTAGCAAGTTGCACAGTCCAGTTAGGAAAACCACCTTGTACTTCATATCCAGATTTTATCAAGTTATCAGCTAAAGAACTATATCCAAAACATATTCTGGGTTAGGTGGGAAGTAAGCATAGCTAATCTGAAAGATCTGTTTTTGCTGAAACAAAGTCTGTGGATACATAATTTGAAAAATTAAAATTAATGTTAACTTACATTTGTATACTTTTACAGATACAGAGAAGACAAAAACTACTCCCCTGTCTTGCAGAGTGATGTTTCTAATCAAAATTAGAATTTCTCCAGACCCCTAGAGAAAACTGAGGCTTTGTCTGCACAAGGCTGTCTGGCCCTGGACAGTAAGCAGGTCTCTTTACACATCCCTGTACACTTGCACGACATTCCCAGACACAGGGAAGTTTTAATGACCGTTTTCTCATGTAAAAAAAGGAACTGGAATGCTTGGAATTCAGGCTGGAACCACTGATCACTTGGTCTGCTCCAGGTGGCTCCTGAGGGCTTTGCAGGGGAAGCACCTTCCTTCAGCACTGCCTGCCTCAATGCAGAACATCAAATTTGAGCTCAGGTTTTTAAGAATGGGGCCTTGTGTTATTATCACTATTTGCTTATTTTGACAGCAATATGAGGCTATATACGGTTATGCCACAATGAAATTCAGAATTTAGAAATCAGAGCTACAAAATTAACAACTAAATAACAATTCAGTTAAGCCATTTCTTCAGCCACGTCCTCACATTTATAATTTAGCCAGATGTTTCACAAGGAAGTGGGAATATCTTTTCTACCAAGCGGATGAATAGACAGAAGTAAACAACAAAAAAAAAAAACAACAAAACCCTCTTTTCTAAATAAACCAACTTCCTTTCCAGCTCTTGCCCAAAGGAGAGGAAATGTCAGGCACTCACAAAGGCTGGGTGACAGAACACCCTGACTTGCTCCAGATGAGTAAGGTGCCAGGTATCTGCATCTGAAATCACAAATATGGGAGCAGCCCAAGCCACACAGAACCTGAGATTTGTACACAATCTCAGCACAGTGCTGGGAGAGGCCACAGGCACCACCTTATCCCAGAGCAGCTAGGGAGGAAGGGTCCTGTAATTCTGCTCACTCTGCCCCTTGCGCCCATTGTTCAGAACCGGTGCACTGGTGGTGAAATAAAAAATGACCTTTTCATGAAGAAAAAAAATTCAAATCAGCTAATTAGCTTTTGCCCTCTGTTTCACTCTCCAGCAAGAGGCTCACAGCTCCCAGGGCACGGAGATGTGCTGTCACACAGTAAAGCTCATTCCCCTGCCCTCACCTCATGTCCCTGCTTGTATTTTCCAGCATTCAGTGCCCGAGGGTGAATTGCCAGTAAATACAGAGGATGAGTGCTCCAACAACACACAACCGGCCTCCAACAGTTTCACTACCAGTAATGAGTTTCCCTCAGCCCAAAATCCATACATCACACACCTACACCTTTGTCTACACAGAGTTAAATCATTCCTATAACCTTCACCCTGAGGTGGTTTTTCTTTTAACCTGACCAGAAGCTGTTCCTCAGATCACTTTGCACCTGACGCTGTAGGGCTATAAATAACACATCCACAACACAGCCTTGTCCTCACATGCATTTGATTAAAAATAAAGTCAACTAAAAGGCAGACCACCTTTGAAATGGAAACAAATAGATACAGAAAGGCTGAGGATTTGAAAGACAGAATTTCTGAGCTTGTTACTGTCAGGCTGCCATCTCCATTACTGTCCTAGTATCACCAGCAATGTTTCTGCATAATCACATAAAGAAAAATCGAAGCAGAAAGAAAATACTAATTTTTTAGAGGGTGTAGAATTGAGAACAACACATCAGTATAATAACAACACCACCAGCACTGCCCGTGGACAACTTAGCCACATTAATATATTCACTCACGACTAGCAGAAAGTGGTATGCAAGCCCCTAAAAGGAGAAGACAAACACTGGTAAAAAAAAAAAAATGGAGCAAAGCAAATCATCAGCCCCTGCCTTGCCCCAGGCTGGCAGTGCAGTTCACTGGCAGGCTGGAGATGGCTGAGCCTTGCCACTTGTGGCCTTCCTCCCTTTAAGGGAACTCAATTTACAGCCAATTTCAGAACTCCAGATATGAGCAATTGGAAACACTGATAGGTTTTAGGCAGCATAGCTTGGTTTTAACATTGATCCAGCTGACTGGCAAAGAATCATCTGCAAACAGCAAGGTAGATTAAGATCTGAAATGTGGCAGCAGCTTCATTTCCAAATCCTTCTGCAACACTGGAAAGCTCCCTGTGCAGTTCACCACACAGAGGAGAGCACGGAGCAAAAAATATCCAAGCTGTGTTCAAAGAAGGAAAAGTGTAGGCGTGCAGGGCTTACACTGATTTATTACTGGCTTATCAGTAGCTAACATATAAAACCNGTGCAGTTCACTGGCAGGCTGGAGATGGCTGAGCCTTGCCACTTGTGGCCTTCCTCCCTTTAAGGGAACTCAATTTACAGCCAATTTCAGAACTCCAGATATGAGCAATTGGAAACACTGATAGGTTTTAGGCAGCATAGCTTGGTTTTAACATTGATCCAGCTGACTGGCAAAGAATCATCTGCAAACAGCAAGGTAGATTAAGATCTGAAATGTGGCAGCAGCTTCATTTCCAAATCCTTCTGCAACACTGGAAAGCTCCCTGTGCAGTTCACCACACAGAGGAGAGCACGGAGCAAAAAATATCCAAGCTGTGTTCAAAGAAGGAAAAGTGTAGGCGTGCAGGGCTTACACTGATTTATTACTGGCTTATCAGTAGCTAACATATAAAACCAACTATAAAAGCAACAGATGTAAAATATTTTCTATTTTAAAAATAATTGCACACTCTTCCTTCCTAGAAGGTACAAAGACTCAGAGCTGACTTTTCAATTTGAACAAATGCCTGCACAAGCATAACAAAGAGGGAAAAAATGTTGAGGAAGAAAAAAAAACCCAAACCCCAAACCAGACTTGCTGTCCCTTCACCTAATGAAAAACAACATAACGAGGGTCCTTGCATTCAAGTACAGGTCCTAAATGCACAAACTCTAAGCTTCATTTGTTGGGAAACTGAATTCATTGAGAGGCATGCAAAATAAATAACAATATTTGAAATTGTTGCTAATAAGGACATCTTCATGTCTAAATATTAAAAAAATTATATCACATTTAAAGCTCTAAGCTTAACCATTAATTTTCATACATCACACCAGATTCAATTCCCTGTTAAAAGGATCTTCCCTTTTACTCAGTAGTCAATTATTCATTGAAACATTCAAAGAAGGCACAATTTATTTCAGAGACAGATAGGAATTTGTAATTACAAAAATACCTGACTTTATTTTTCTTTATGACAGAAACAAAATATGAGGCAACAAGACACCTAACTGGCCAACATCAGGATGAGCTCCAGAATAATAACTTTGGGCATGATTTTTGGTATTGAAAGACCCATATGATCACAGCAACTGCAAACATTTTCAGCTAAAGAAAGCCCAGCAGAAGTCCTACATTAAAACCACTCCTGCAGCCTGTGAAACAAGTTAGCCTGGACCCACCCCTTCAGTTATGCCTCTACTTAGTGACTGACCACACTCTTTCTGCTTCAACAAAACATGTTGGACGTTAAAGAAGCCAAACAGACATTTGTACCACTGCGAGCATCACCAAGCACAACAGACAAGGCTTAATGAAAACAAGAGTACAGTGTATATCCAAGCACCCTAAGAACACGTTTCTCTTGATTACATCTCACAGCCCCAGGTATTTCATATCAAACAAGAGAAAGTGTCTCCATTCCAGCCTCTTCCTTCCATGGTTTCACATATAAACCACTTAATGACTATGTGCTGCAGCATATGCAGTCAGTTAACATTTATCCACACTTCCACTACCTACCTTGTATCACCAAAGGAGCCTAACACAAAAACTACTGACTCTCAAAATACGCATCAGTCTCTTCCTGTTTGCTTAGGGGCTGCCAGCTCCTGGGACTGGGTAGAGCAGCTTTGTACAAATTCACTGCAATGCTTGCTTTCCAGCTCAGAAAAGCAGCAAATAAAAAACAAAACAAAACAAAACAAAACAACCAAAAACACCCCCCCCCAAACAAAAAACCAAACAAAAAAAATTCCATGCTCTGAAATGAGATGGTGAATTTAGCTAGGTATGAATGTGGCTTGTAGCATGCCTTCACTATGAAGTAGTCTGAGTTTCTCTTTCACATCTTGCCAGAAATGTGGTGGGCTGAGGGAAGAGTATTTCATCTTCACATCCTGACTTTTCTGACTCAAGTAGCACAATTACAACTGGACTGTGGATTTTGGAAACAACCTATAATGCTTCAGAAG
>VZUA01088819.1:3249-13357 GCA_013401035.1 Horornis vulcanius
TGACATAATTTTGAAATCTCATCACTCTTACCCCATAAGATTTTATAGAAAAAGGGTTTGAAAACACTTAGGGAAGATGTTCCGCAATAACAAATGATATGCAAATAGAAATGAAAGAGAAGTAGGTGAATGAAACACTAAAGTAGACTAAAAAAAATAAGTAGTTGTAAAAAAGCTGACTACTGACAGACAGCTTTGTGCAGTTAAGAAATTGAATGTTTTCCATCCCAGTATTTTTCTGCTCTAGTAAAATAATTTGAATTTGAACTTTAGATAAAATTACTCTAGTTCTCCAGGTTATGCTTAATTTAGTGGAGAAATAAATCTTCACAAAACCAAGATAGTGCCAAATTCCAGAGCAAATTATGTCTGAACAGCTTGTACTCAATTCCCAGTGTAGTTGCTTCTTTCACTACTTTTTTCCACTGTCTCACTCTCCATCAGATTGTATTAAATAGGGAGCTGTGGGCAGCTGGCATTTAAATGTCAGATACAAACAGCAAAGATTCCTCCTGGACTTCAGACTCTTTTATAGTGGTGTTTTCTAGTTTAGTCTGGAAAAACCTATCACATCACGGGTAAGCCACTCACCTATTATCCAGTTGTGTGGCTGTTACTGAAGCAAAGATTTTTCAGTTTATTTCAGTAAGAACTTTGCCTGTATAGAAAACGGGCTGTAAAGCTTTACTTATTATTTAATATCTGAGCCATACACTTCCCTATTTTAATAACCTGCCTCATACTTTTCAGATTTCATTATTGCTTTATGGAAACTTTGTTATTTATCATTCCTGTAGACAAACTATATTTCCTACTCCATAAAACATTTTCAAGTATCATCTGAGATGACATGTGTTTGTCTCTAAATGGTTACAGGCAAGAAATACAATGTCAAGATCTTCACTGAGACAGTCATTATTTCTATTTTTTTTCAGTAGCTGTAATTAATTTTTTGCCCTTTCTAGTGCAAAATAAGTTTCAAGAATGTGTGTAAAAGCCAGTATTATGAAGCAAGATTTAAATCTGAATTTTATTTTTTTAGTTATTATATTTCAGTGAAAATAAGTTGTTTTCTTCTGTTTGTGTTTTGGTTTCTGTTTTCAAAATTTCTGAGGTAAGGGGAAAAAGGAGACCAATAAATAACACAATTAAGTGTTTTGAAAATAAAACCAAACCAACCCCACCCCCCACCCCCACAAAACCCCTCTAATTACATTTTTTTAATAGGTCTCACACAGCCTCTAAGGTTCTGAGCTACAATTCAATGTCAAGTCTCCTGAAGCAGTCACAGGGTGAGTCTACTACATTCTGCTAATTGTATCACATTAGGCATACTGTTAGTGCTATTAATAAGTGTGTCGAGCAATTCCTCTTGACAGGTTGCACCCAAGGCAGAGAAATGCCAGTGAAAGCTAAAAGAGATCAACAGTGAATGTTTTTGCATTAGAAAATCACTGAAACATCCTTCATCTTAGTGACAGAATGAAACAACTCTGTGATGACTCTGAGAATGTTTACACTGCTAATATAATCCATCATTTTAATGTATATATAGTACAATTAAAACATCCTAAATAATACTAATAACACTACTATTACTACTATTACTACTACTACTGCTACTACTACTGTTTTGATGTCTGAAGCTAGCTCATTACAAAGGTGCAGGTTCATAACACATGTAATATACTCTTTGTAGGCCCAAAAGGGAAAGACTCTCCTTTCTAGATACTAAGGAGAAAAAGGAATAGAATAGAATAGAATAGAATAGAATAGAATAGAATAGAATAGAATAGAATAGAATAGAATAGAATAGAATAGAATAGAATAGAATAGATAAAACTTCAAGGATGGGATTAAAGCTTAGACACATAAATTTAGGTGTCGACAGTCTTTGTATATGTCAATAAGCTATCTCTAAACTCTTGCAGCAGATGAAGGTAATGAAGTAGATTCAGTTGATCAAAAGCCTCCTGCCTCCTGCCATAACAATTTGTATCATCTGCATGGGGCTGTAAACTATTACACTGGATGTCAGAGGGATCATCACTCTTCTGAAGTGATGATTGGATTCCGGGATATTTTGACTATTATGAGAGGACTTCATGTGAGCAACTTAATCCTATTTTTAATTAAAACAGAGCAAATCACAGAATCCCAGAACGGTAAGGTTGCAAGGGACCACAGTAGGTCATCTGAGCCAACCTCCTTATCATCCTGGAGCACATGGCACAGAACTGTATTCATATGATTCTTGACTATCTCCTGTGAGGGAGACTCCCCCAACCTCTCTGGGCAATCGGTTCCAGTGGCTGATGACTCACACAGTAAAGTTCTTCCTCATTCTCAAATGGGGTTTCTGTGCATCAGTTTCTGCCCATTGCCTCTTGTCCTATTGCTTGCCACCACCAAGAAGATCCCAACAACCCTCTTGACATCCTCCCTTCAAGTACTTATTTAGACATTGATGAGATCCTTTCACAATCTTGGCATTCTCTTGTCTTGACAATGAGTAGGCCCAGCTCCCTCAGCCTATCCACAAGAAAAGATTCTCAAGAGAGATTGTTCAGTCCCTTAATCATCTTTGCTGCCCTCCACTGGACCCACTCCAGAAGCTCCATTCAGGCTGTCTTGTACTGAGGAACCCAGGATAGGCCAGCAGATGGACAGCACTCCAGATGTGGCCTCACTAGGGCCGAGTAGAGTGTTGTTGCGGTGCGTATCTTTCTCCGGCCAGCCCGGTGTTTGGCTGGACCATCCGGTCAGCTCCGATACGCCCCAACAGAACCTGTTTGTGAGATCTTGGCTCTGCTGCGCCTCGACTTACACTGTCACGGCCGTGGTTTGAAAGAGGGGACTCTCAGAGACATCCGGGGTGTCGCCTTGTTTCACAGCCTTCAGCCTTGGAGTCAGAAACTTCATGTAAACAAAGTAATGTTTACAGAACTCTTTATCATGTTTTTACATTCCTTTCTGTGAAAGGACAATTGATGGACACTTTCTTAGACCAGTGGAAGTGAAGAGGTTGAACCTCTGTCTTCCAATGTGGTCTCCTTTCTAGAAATCTATATAAGTTGTAAGAAAAATTAAACTTTCTCTTTTCCCGCTCCGACTCTGTGGTGATCACTGCGTCTCCCTCGGGACAGCAATGCACCCATACCGGGGAACACAGGTTTATTCGAGGAGTCAGAGGGGATCCCTTTGCCTCCAGTCCAATGTCTCCAGAGAGAGACCTCGAACCTGGGCTGCAGGGGGTTTTTGTCCAGGACAAGTTCAAGGGGTGGATACAAGTTGCAAACCAATAAAACAAAGCAAAGTAACAAATGCCAACTGACTTACATAAACACTGACAAATCTGAGATAAATTGGGGACTGGTCTCAAGGGAATCTGCCAACTGCTGGCCGAATCTTCTCCGAAGGTTCTGGACCTTGAGATAAGAACTCCGTGATGGACAGAGGGAGAAAGAATACATAAAAAAGAGATGGGCCAGGGGAAAGGACCAATGGGAAGCAGTCTCCGGGTAGAGACCAGAGTTGTTATAGAAACCATTATGAACTGATAAGAACACATTCCAGGACAGGAGGCCCATTCAAGGTAACTAAAACTACACTAAAGTTACAATTAAAAACAATACTATACTCATAACTAAAATCTATAAAACAATTCCTGCATCCCCACAGAGTGTCAGATTCGCCTCTCTTGACCTGCTGGCAAAGTTCTTCCTGGAGTACCCTAGGACACCTTTGGTCTTTTTGGCCACAAGGTTACACTGCTACCTCATGGACAGTTTGCAGTTGTCCACCAGCAACCCTAGGTCCTTCTCTGCAGAGCTGATTTCCAGCAGGTCAGCCCCTAGCCTGTGCTGGTGTGTGGAGTTATTTTTCTCCATGTGCAGGACCTTGCATTTGCCTTTGTTGAATTTCAATCTTTCTCTGCTCATCTCTCAAAAATGTTGAGGTCCCTCTGAAGGGCTGCACAGCCCTCTGGGGTATCAACCAATCCTCACAGGTTTGTGCCATCGGAGAACTTGCTAAGTAGGCATCTGCCCTTTCATCCAAGTAATTTATGGATAAGTTGAATGGTACTGGACTCTATTAGTGACCAGCCTCCAACATGGTGACACTGATTATGACCTCCTGAGACCTGCCATTCAGCAGTTCTCAATTCACCTCACTGTCCACTAAACTCATCCATAAGATATGTGGGATGCCTATGTTTTTGTAGAGTGGAAATTGGATTTCTGGTTGCTCATTAAGGTGGTACCTTCGCTGTATCACACTGTAAGGCACCAAGTTGCTATTATGAGTGGTAAAGATCTAGGACAACTCATTTCTTTAAGTATAGGAGTACAATTCCATTTAATTTCCTGTACCTACTTATGTTTCCTTTAGTTGCTGATTCAGAAGGGCATGGCTCTCCATAAATGCTGTCAATACTGAAAGCCTCATACAGATTCCTCAGACAGCCAATAGAGTTTCAAATTACACTACAAACCTCTGACAAATGAATTGATCTCATAGTCAGTAAAGTCAATAGAGAGCTACACATTTGTTTTAAAATAGCTGTTTATTTTATGGTGAGGTGAGTCAATTGAGTGTATTGATTAGCTCCTCTCTGTGGGAGTTTGCACAGCCAGCTCACCTATAGTGATTTACACAGTGTACAGCAAGAGTCTATACAGTTACCTGTACACAGGTTCTTGATGTATCCTAGGATACACCTTTTATGTTCAGCTGTTGTTTCTGGAAGGAAAGAGTCTATCACAAATTGTGTGTCATATTTTTCATAGCTAAAATGGTGCTCTAGATATCTGGGTTATTTTAGCTGTTATTAGATGCTTCTGAGTGGATGAGTTAAACAAATTCATTAAGCCCATGAAAGCTAACTCTCATACCTGATATTTTTAGTCTCAAGATCTTTTATGAAAAGTTCATTTCTTTACATTTGATAAGCCCTCCTTTTTTTTCTTTTCAAATCTTTTAAAATATTTTCACTTAATTTGTCCTCTGTTGGGTGGTTCTGCTTAACTGAAAGGGAACAGCAAGAGCAGGATTGCTCCATGAAATGAGCCAGAGGGAAGTCTTTTAACAACACAGGCATGAACAGCAAAATTGTCAACAGAGGTATAGCCCTTGAGCTTAAAAGAGCTCCAGGGCTTAAAAGGTATTTTCAGGTGAGACTTATCATGGCAGGTAAGGCCTGTATAGGTGAAGTGAGGCCTATATAGGTGGACATAAGAATCAGAAGTTCTTAGCAGCAACAATGAATAAATATTGTTCTATCTACTCTATCCAGAGTACACAAAATTTATAAAAAAAAAAACATTGTTTTTAAGGTCAGAATTTTTAAAAAATTATCTAAGTGGAACAAATGGTTTTTTCATGTTTAGATTTAAATTTGTTGATCACTCTAGCTGAGTACTATCTTTGGAAAAATCAACTCCAATATTCAGAGTTTGAAATAGTGACCCATAATCTACTTTATCATTTCCTCATAACATTTTGTGACTTTCCAGTAACTACAGTCACGGTGTCATCTCTCAACTGAATAGCTGTGCAAGTTCCTCTTCTGTACAGGCAGAGAGACTAGGCAGACCACCACAACTCAGCAAAAATCACACTACATGTATGCCTCTAGGCAACTACTTCATTAATTGAATACATAAGCATTTAGTACAGTTGCACGGTAGGTAAGTATCATATTGACATCCCTTATTTCACATCTCTAAATTGAAACTTATGCTGATATGGAGCAAAAGTCACTCCCCAAAATCTTACTAATCCTCACCAATAACAGCTACATTCATTTATAGTTCCTATAAACTCATTGTATTTTTAATGAAAGTCTAATTTTCTTATGAATTGTGTTGTGCTTCATTTTCTCTTATAGGAAACAAGATCATGGAAGCAGTAGAGAAGCAGTAATTCCCCATGAAAATCTAATTTTTCACTGAAAAATTCATTATCTAGGGATTTAATGGTCATTTTATGTATTTTTCTGAAACAAAAAGCAAGAGAAAAGCAGGAAAGGGGAAAGTTTATGAGAGTAAGTTCAACCAAAATCAATTCTCTATGGGTGTAATCAAGCAGTGGAAGATTCCTTACAGCTTCCATTTTTGAAAGTTATCAACACTCAGATGCACAAAACTCTGAGAAAACTTTGAGCGCTGATCTGCTCTGATCTGAGAGCTGACTACTCAGGTTTTTTTCCTGGAAAAAAATCTGATACTTATCTAATTTTAAGTATTTCAGGAATCATTTCTTTGCTGTTGTTGTTTTGTTGTTTTTTGGGACTTTATTTTGTAAAATTGCCATAGCAGTCAGTCCATATTTAATTTGTAGAAGTTTTATGTTTTCTAAATGTAATTTTTCTTTCATTCATATATATAAAACAATATTAAGCCTCTACTAGTTTTGCTTTTTTGTATCATAGAAAGGCTAGAAATTATCAATTCATCTCTGCACTTCAGCTATTTTTTCACATTTGATGTGCAATAGTAAAAGCTTTCCAGAGGAATGAACTTTAGTTTACAGTTCTTTCAGGTATAAAAATAAAAACACTTGAAATAATATTTAATATGAAAGAGTGTTGGATTCAATTAAGTTCCTCGAGAGTTATATGGACTATGTGACACTTTTAAGTCAGAGAAAAGAAATCAAGTACCTGGTTGTGGTGCTGAAGTATATTTGTGAACTATTTTATTATTTCTAAAAACACAACAAGGATTCTCTCAAGCTTATTTATAAGGATATGTTATAGAGAAAATAATGTAAAGGAATAAACAAATGAAGGTGTGACCATGCTTTTAACAGTTATCTAAGAAATGAAATTTGGATTAAAAATATAGTCTGCATGGTCTTTATAACAAAAGATCATCACTAAAAAACTGCCAAGAACCCTTCCTATCAAAGACATAGAGGAGATAGAAACATGATTACTGAAAATATAAAAACTAAAATAACCCTTTAACTCTAAGAGCATTCTTTAGCCCATTTGCTTTTTACTTTCAAAAAGAAGCAATTATAAGTGTACTGCATCTGGGATGGAGCTAGCTTCAGGGAAGTCTATACAGTTCAAGGGTTTTAAATATGTATCTATAAAGTTGAAAGTTGATAACACCTTAATGTTTTGGCTATTGTTGCATTATTCTTGCTCAAGCTTTTATGTTTTTCTCATAGAGGTGGGCAAGTTAGAAGGGGACAGAGCTGGGACTATGGCCTGAACTGTCCAAAGGGATGTTCCATAACATATGATGTCATGATCAGCAATAAAACCTAAATCAGAGAAAGAAGAAGAGGAATTGTGGAGCAAGGTGTTTGTCTTTCTAGCTGGCATTGCTCAGAGACTGGCTGGGCACCAGTCTGAGGAATTGTTTGTAATTTCCTTTTTTTTTTTTTTTTTNCTTTCTTTCCTTCATTAACTGTCTTTGCCTCAACTTATCAAATCAAAAGTTTTCTCATATCTCTCACAGGATGCAGTGAGCAAGGAGCTATGTGGCTACTTGGCAACTGGCTTGTGTCAACTCATCACAGTGAGGATAAAATTTAATTTTACAATGAATAATTATTAAAGGCTTCACTAATTATTTTCTGAAAAAAAACCTAGCAACATGCAGATATGTTGAGATATCTATCTATGTGTGTATTTATATATAAATATATATTTGTTATTCTTTCTGTTTCCTAGAAATTGTTTTCTCTTATTATTTCCCATGAAACTTAGAAAAATGCTGTTTCAAATTTTAGCACATTTTCTCTTTCATAATTGATGATGCATGGTACAAAATCTAGACTCATGAATTTAACACTAAATCTGACTTTTGAGACACTGATAACCTGTACAATAAAAGGCAAACATGGCTGGTTAAGATTGAGTCAATGACATGCTGTGCTGGTTTGGGCTAGTGTAGAGTAAATTTTCTTCACAATAGCTAGAATGTGGTTTTGATTTGTGCTGAGCATGAGACTAACAATATAGAGATGCTTTCGGTATTGCTGAGCACGGTTTGCTCAGAGACAAGGCTTTTTCTGCTTTCCGCACTGTCACGCTGGTGAGGGAGTTGAGGTTGTGTGGGAGGTTGGGGCAGCCAGGAGAGGGTACAAACTAATCAGAGGGATATTCCAGACCATATGACATCATGCTCAGTATATAAAGCTGGGGAGCAGAAGGAGGAAATATGTGGGACTTTTGGAGTGATGGCGTTTTGTGGTGATTCGTTATTCTTAAATGATTGTTCTGCGCATTCTGTTCATTAGTAAATTCCAACCCCCGCTAAGTTGTCATTCATTGTAACCCCTGTCCATCACCTCATCCTCGATGCCTTACTGCTTTACCCAACCCCTCCTACCTTCTGTTCCCATTGGTTCATAAGATGTGTTCTCCTCCCCTATCAGTATCCCATTGCTCCAAGCTTTGGATTTGCCCCCTTGCTGGAACTCTCCTAGGGGGAAGCATGAGGCATGGGGCCCTCTCTCTGGGTGCTCTCTCGGGGTCTCTCTGGTCTCTCTCTGGGGTGTGCAGGCCTCTAGCCTCCTGTTCTCTCCTGTGGGAGCCATGCTCCCCCCCGGTGTGGGACCCCCCCAAATAAACCGCAGCTAATCAATACACTCAGAAGCCGTGTGGTGTCTTGCCTGCCTGTATGCTGCCATTAGCNCACTCTCTCTGGGTGCTCTCTCTCAGGCTTCTCCCTGGGCCATGCAGGCATCTTGCCTCCTGTCTTCTCTGGGGGGAGCCATGCTCCCCTCCGGTGTGGGACCCGCCCAAATAAACCCCATGTAATCAACACCCTCAGAAGCCATGTCGTGTTGGGCCTGCCCGTATGCTGCCAATAGCTGTTGCACAGGTGTGAAACTTCTCCCCAAAGGCTCTGGTAAGGCTCTTGTATTGCCCTTTCTTTCCTGGACCCAGGGTATGTTGCCCCCAGCCCCTGCAGCTGCTAGCCGGCCTGAAAAGAGCAGGGGGAATGCAACAGCGTTTGTTTCCCCAAGCACTGCTGCTTGTGATGGAGCCCAGCTCTCCTGGAGAAGGCTGAACACCTGGGGATTCATACATGAGGCTTACATAGCGAACAGCAAGTCATGTTCACAGTCAGAGAACAGCAGTGAATAAAGGCATCTCCGATTTCAGTGAGATTGGGATTCCAGTCCCACCCATCATTTCAGCCAGTGTTTTTTATTNGAGAAGGCACTTGTCAAAGTACACAGCAAAATTAACTATATATCTAGTATCATTAGATCAGAAAATTTTAAAGCAAAAGAGAGGGGGTTTAAAAACTATTCACGGTGTTTATCTAAAATCTGGACTTTGTAATTAACTAAATAATTACTTTCACATGTTTCTGCCCATACTGGATACCTGGGCAGCCTCTGCAGTAATACAAACAGTCTCAGGCTTTGGAATTAATGCCCAGTGGTATTGGGTTCAGGAATTCAATGTGTGTTTTCTGCATTGACAACATAGATGTATCAACCATGAATCAGAAAGAAAGAAATGCATGTTGTTCAGAGAAAAACTTTGTAGTGCAACATGCATGACCAAGACAAGAGCAAGCAGAGGAATTACTGCTCTAATTGGCCAAGAAGGTTGAAGTTAAATGCTTTAGAGTGCCTAGGGTGACTTCAGATTTCTGGAGAATGGCAGGGCACAACTGAAAATGGTAGTTCTGGAATCTGTAAGCTGTATTTCAAATGCCCAAGCTGCTCATTTTAAAGGCCACTTGTCTCCAACGTGGCACAGTCGTATGTAATTTAGGTCATATGTATGCAGATAATCTTCATGTACTGAAAACAGCTACAAGTCTGTAGATCTCAGTTTACAGAATGAATGGTGGTTCCCTGGGATACCTTCAGGGGTGTAATGCAAAGGGCTACATTTAGATAACAGATATGTCCTTAATTTCAAGAAGATGATGACATTAGGAAGAACAAAATCCTAACTCAGATTTTAAAAAAAAGATATTTAGTATATCGGACAACAACTGTAGTGAAGTTGTAAAGTAAATAAAATTTCAGGACATTTGGGCATTTTGGCAGGTTTTTTTTTGTTTTGTTTTGTTTTGTTTTGTTTTGTTTTGTTTTGTTTTGTATTGTTTTGTTTTGTTTTGTTTTG